>CAUYRH010070320.1:0-87650 GCA_963574655.1 Perodicticus potto
GCTATAGTTGTGATTCATTTTTCATATGCAAGTGTGAGTGATTATAAATTGGTTTCATAGTAATACTGAGTACACTGGATATTCTTTTTCCATTCCTGAGATACTTTACTAAGAAGAATATTTTCCAGCTTCATCCATGTAAACATAAAAGAGGCGAAGTCTCCATTTTTTTTTAAAGTTGCATAGTATTCCATGGTATACATATACCACAATTTATTGATCCATTCATGGGTTGATGGTCACTTGGGCTTCTTCCATGACTTGGCAATTATGAATTGAGCTGCAATGAACAAGCTGGTGCAAATATCTTTATTGCCAAATGACTTTTGGTCCTTTGGATATACACCTAGAAGAGGAATTGCAGGGTAAAATGGCAGGTCTACATTTAGATCCCTGAGTGTTCTCCCAACTTCCTTCCAGAAGGAACGTACTAGGTTAGATTTCCACCAGCAAAGCAGAAGTGTTCCCTTTTCTCCACATCCACACCAACATCTGTAGTTTGGGATTTTGTGATGTGGGCTACTCTTACTGGCATTAGATGGTATCTCACAGTGGTTTTGGTTTGCATTTCTCTGATGACTAAAAATGATGAGCCTTTTTTCATGTGTCTGTAGACCATGCTCCTGTCTTCTTCAGAGAAGCTTCTGTTCATGTCTCTTGCCCACAATGAAATGGGGTCACTTGTTTTTTCTTAGTAATATGTTTGAGTTCTCTGTGGATTCTGGTTATTAGACCTTTGTCAGAGACATAATTTGCAAAAATCCTCTTCCATTCTGAGGGCTATTTATTTGCTTTAGGAAGCTATACGCTTTTCTAGCAGGCAGTAAACATGGCAACCTTTTGCTCTGGAGGGGGACTCTACTTTGGTTTTCCCAGGCTATTCAAATAAAGATATTCTTGAAATGATGATCCAAAAAGGGGGAAATCAGTGCATCATTTGCAATAGTATAGAAATATGAGAAATCCTTGAAGAATTGTCTCAACATCCATTCTTGCCATGTTTGTTTCCTTTTTATCTTACAGTGATTTATAAGATTATTTTTTCTTTCTTAAGGAATATGGGCCTTCACTTCAAGTACTGAAAAATTAGGACACTCCGTTATCTGTTATTTTTTTTTGAGACAGAGTCTTATGTCACCCTCAGTAGAGTGCCATAGTGTCACAGCTCACAGCAACCTCAACTGCTTAAGTGGTTCTCTTGCCTCAGTCTCCCAAATAGAGGTGCCCACCACAACACCCGGCTGTTTTTTTGTTTTTTGGTAGTTGTCATTGTTGTTCAGCAGGCCCGGGTCAGGTTCAAACCTACCAGCTGGGGCATACGTGGCTGGCACCCTACTCACTGAGCTATGGGCGCTGCCCCATTTTCTATTATTTTAAATGAACAAATTTCTAATTTATATCAGCACTAACCTAGTGGCAAGCATTCTTCATATGTGGTGACTTAGTTCGAAACTGCCCTAAGCCAATGCTTTGAGCACAGAAGCATCTCTCCACTAATTGTCCCAGTGACAGACGACCTGCTACCCCACATAATGCAGCCCCACCTACTTCGTGGGCTTTGTTTCCCCTCACGCTTACCTCCACCCTCCATGCACTTCCTCCTTGAGCTCCCATGCACAAGCCGCCTTTCACTTTTTATATGTGTCATGCTCCTTCCAGTTTCAGGGACTAAGCATCTGCCATTTCCCCTGCTAAGACTGCTGTCCCTCTTACTGAGGGTTCCTCCCTAAGATTGCACCATTTCCTCACAGAAATTTTCTCGGACCCCTAAGTTAGGGATCAGAAAGGTTACTTTCCCCTTTAGAACTTATTGTAGCATATCTTTCTTAATCTTTGAAATATTTATTCATGATTGCAAGGAAACAACTAGAGGCACAAAGTTTGTGTTTTGTTAGAATATGAGCTCGATGACCCACAGGCTGTGTCATTCTTATTCACAGACAGCACACAGTGCACACTAACTACACATTTCTTCAATGACTTAATTCTCTTGTCCAAATTTCTCATTTGGGATGTGTATAGTACTGTAGTTTTATGGGTAGGGACAAGGGTTGACAGCATCATGCATATTTTTGTTTTCTACAAGATTCCACTGAGATCACTTCTTGATCTACTATTTGCTTCCTGCCACTACAGTCACTTCACTACTTTCATCTGCATGGAGCTTCTGTCAGCTTGGGTCTCACAAGGTGGGACGAGATGGGTGGGTGGCAATAAAAGGTAGCCTAGGCTTGGTGCCCATAGCACAATGGTTACAGCACCAGCCACATACACCGAAGGTGGTGGGGTCAAACCCGGCTTGGGCCAGCTAAACAACAATGACAATTGCAACAAAAAATAGCCAGCCGTTGTGGCAGGTGCCTATAGTCTCAGCTACTTGGGAGGCTGAGGCAAGAGAATCACTTGAACTCATAAGTTTGAGGTTGCTGTGAGCTATGATGCCACAGCACTCTACCAAGGACAACATAGTGAGACTTGTCTCAAAAAGAAAAGAAAAAAAGGTAGCCTAGATCACAAACAATTGATGGTATGGAAATAATGACAATTATACTGTAATCAACATTAATAATAATATATCACAATAGGTAATAAACATTTACTGAACGCTTTCTGTATGTCAGGCACTGTGCTAGCTTCTTTATGCATCACCATTGAAGATGCTTTCACAACACTATTATGATATAGTTCAGTTATTCTCACCATTTTATAGGCAAGAAAACTGAGCATTAGCAAGATCAATTACCCTCTCAAGATTACACAATTAGCGAGTGGCAGAGATAGGATTTGAATCCATGTTTTTGTGACTCTAGAATCCATGCTCTTCACTGCTAGACCATAAACTGCCTTATGTCATTTTTGCTAATTGTCAAAACATGGTGAGGTCCCTAGGAAAGAGATGGTAAAGTAGTTTATTTTATCTAATTTTACCTCTGAAGTATCAAGCAGATTTACTTTCTCCTTTAGTACTTGTTTCAGCATATCTTTCCTAATCTTTGAAATTTGTTTGTGAGAAAGAAAATATTTGAATATAGGACTCTTTAAGGATTCTTTTGGCTGACTCCAAATTACTTGTCTTTGTAATGGGATGGTTCTGTGATTCTAATTCAACCTTTGCAATTTTCTTGAAGGTTGGTTAATCTCAGCATGTAGAAAAGAAATCACTGTTTCTTGAAAATTGATCTGTTTGAAAGATCAGGTTATCTCTAAATAAACAAACGTACGTGTGTAAAACTTTTTCCCCAGACAGCTCAGTCAAGTTCTTAAGCAAAAGACATTCCTTCCACAAGCTGGTGTGCAATGACTGCTTTCCAGAAATCCCAGTGTCACTAAAAATTCATATTTTGGGGAAGATTAAATCCTTTATTGCTCTGGCTCTTCTGGAGATGGTGCCAAGAGAGTAAAATCTTATGAAAGACGTTTATTTTTCCAAGGAATGTGTTAATATTTATTTAATTAAACCCATAACCCTTTGTTTAAAATGTATTTATATAAAAGGGAGAAAAACAGACTCTACAATTAGTTTTCTTGTATCTAGGACAAGCTTGTTATAACAGTCACGGGATACATTTTGACGGGTGCTATTTCAGCATCGACTATTTTGAAAACTTGGAGAAAAACACTTTAAAGTCAATACTGTCCAATTTAAAAATATGAAGTTGGATCATATACCATAATATATATTTAACCACTTCAAATCTTCTATGAATTTTAGAGGTGGCTCAATTAACTTGGTAGTCTTACTTTTTTTTTTTTTTTTTTTTATAAATCATGTCTAACAAGATTATAATACTATTTTTTCCCCTTCCTTTCAGGAGACCTACTGGAGACAGTGACTGCAGCTTAAACATCTCTGCATTTCCCATCCTGCTTGTGACATGTGATAATACACACATCGAAAACACAGAGGACATTACTAAGTGTGAGGGGTTTGACAGGCTGTCCTCCTTGCCATAGAGTCCCAGTAGTCTCTTTCCTCTCTTCCTCTCTTTCTCAAAAGTTGGGACATGTGTAAAGACAGGACAAAGACACATGTAACTGGGGGACGTCGGGGTGATTTGCTGCACGAGATGGCATCAAGTCGGGGGAGTTAGGCACTCAGATGTCAGAGGAAGGCCTTCCAGTCTGTACCAAGACGGGTACGCTGTTTAAATGTTTGCTGAGTGAATGCAAGGCTATTTTGAAAAATAAAATAGGTGCATGATCAACCAAAGTGAGGGAATCACGAGGGGAAGTGTGTAAATGACCTGAGTTCCTGGCCGGATTCTCTTGTATGAGAAACTCTGCCCAGGCATAGATGGAGCCCCTAGTAGGTGGGTTCTTTGAAGGAAGATAATCCTTTCCCTTCAGCTTTTGACCAGAGACTTGTGAAGGGTCAAGAGGGCCCTTTGGATGTAACTGAGTGGAGGGTCAAGAGGGCCCTTTGGATGTAACTGACTGGCAAGAGAGATGAACAGGTGGGATGTCAATTGGTGTCATAACCTATTTCAAGCTGACCTTGTCCTCACAGTGCTCTTGCAGTATGTATCTCTATGACAATAATTCATTATTTGTTTAATTGCTTCTTAAATATCCATCTTAATTGCAAATCCATTAAGCTCTGTGAGGAAAAGGATCAGCTTGGTTGGTTTACCATGATACCGAGCACGTTGCCTGACACGTCACTGGCACTCAGCGATAGTCTGTGGAATGAGTGGTATGCCTTCACTCATTCGTAACTGAGACTGTCGAGTGCATGACTGTAAAGGAGGTTGTGTTATTTATCTAAAATGTATAGGATATGGGTGGTAATGTTGGGAAGACACTTTGTGATCAGATCACTGGGAAATCTGAGGATCCAGCTGAGACTTAGTACTCAGAGGCAGGCAAGAGATTATTAATTAAAGGCTCTGAGTAGGCGAGTGACAAGATCAGCTTTGTTTTATGAAAATAAATCTTTAAAATTACTTGAGGATTGGAATCCATGAAGAGGACGGTTATCAGTATGATCTGAATCATGCCATCCTTGTTTTAGCCTGTCACTTATAAAGCGATCTCTAGCTAATCTCCCCTGCACCCTGCCTGTTGCTACCACCTTTCCATGTAGAAGAAATAGACTTGTGATGGTGACATGGAGCATGGGAATGAAGAGGAGGGGACGTGGAGTGGAGGTTTGAACAGAAAATTGGGCATAAATATATGTCCATTCTTACCATGAATTAAAGACGTATTTTGCCATTTTTTCCCCAAAAGCATGCCAATCTTTTACGAACAAATCTTCAGATTCTGACTTGGCTAGTAAGATGAACTTGGTTTATTGGTTGAACTAGACTCAAGCATTTTTCCTCCATTGTCTAGAAATGTCTCCCTATCCTCTGCCTTTTCTTGCCTTTGTGAATATCTTCACATTTTAAGCAGATTGCCATGGCTTTCTGGTTATTTTCAGATATTAAACTTAGTCCAGTCTAACTTAAAACTCAGTGCAACATCTAGTTCAGAGATTCTCTTCTGTCCTCAGCACAACCTGGAGATCAGGAAAAGGGAATTCATGCTCTGCCTTTTCACATGCAGACAGACTTTGTTTTTTTTTTTTTTTTTGAGACAGAGCCTCAAGCTGTCACTCTGGATAGAGTGCTGTGGCATCACAGCTCACAGCAACCTCCAATTCCTGGGCTCAAGTGAGTGTCCCACCTCTGCCTCCGAAGTAGCTGGGACTACAGGCATCCACCACAACGCCTGGCCATTTTTTTGGTTGCAGCTGTCATTATTGTTTGGCGGGCCCAGGCTGGATTCAAACCCACCAGCTCAGGTGTACGTAGCTGGCGCCTTAGCCCATTGAGCCACAGGCGCTGAGCCTGCAGATAGGCTTTGAACCCATGCCTCTTTCTCCTGTTTCTTCTGGAATGCAGTGGGAAAGGGAGATTGCATGGAAGAAAAAAGGTCAAAAATCTTCTAAGTTTCGGATGTAGGAGGTTTGAAATGATGATTGTTTGGGACATCTTTGATTCCACATTTTGGTAATTATCCATCTGGGGAATGAGATGCTTTTTGTCCCCTTCTTGAGGGTACACTTTTATCAGTATGACTGGCTGTCTTGGAATAGCCTCCAATTGGCTTCAGAGAAAGAAGGAAGAAATACCTTCATCTTCTCTTTTCCATGGGGAAGCGAGAAGTGTCATCACACTTCCTCTAAAGAGCCCTAGTTTGTTATGTAGGATCATGGGGTATGGTCTCTGGAGCAGTTTTGCTGTCTTTTAGCAAGACCTTATTTTCTTTTGTTCTCAGCTTTGGTGCTTTAATAGAAATCCCAAGACAGCAGATAAAGATCAATTTAATTTCCTAGAATATACATCAGTCTCGTTCTGACAGAGCTTAGAGATTAGGAACTGCCATCAAAAGAAGCGTTAGCAAGCAATCTCAGTTGTTAAGGTAAGAGCAACTTCATTTATTCACGTGTTCATTCATTTCCACCAAGTCAGGACCTCTTCCAAGAGCGAGGTATGCTGCATGGATAAATCTCAATAGTTGATTCCTTAACCTAGGTTATAGTGTAGTGGGAGAGATAGACATTAAATGACACAACTATTACACTTATAGGCAAAGAACAGGGTGATATGGAAAAGAACAATAGGTGCGGTGGCTCACACCTGTAATCCTTCCGCTCTGGGAGGACAAGGTGCCTGAGCTCAGGATTTGGAGACCAGCTTGAGCAAGAGTGAGACCCATCTCTACTAAAAATAGAAAAACTAGCCAGGCATTGTGGCAGGTGCCTTTATTCCTAGCCACTCTGGAGGCTGAGGCAAGAGGATCACTTGAGTCCAAGAGTTTGAGGTTACTGTGAGCTATGATGCCAGGGCATCTACCCACAGTGACAGAGACTCTGTCTCAAAAAAAAAAAAAAGAAAAGAAAAGAAAAGAGAATGAACAACATGGCACATGATGAGATGAGCAGGCTTAGCTCATTTCTACGGGCAAGAGTGTAAAAACTATCAGAATTTCCTCGGCTAGAACTAAGAGAGTTCTTTTCTAGGAGTAAAGTTGCAAGCCCACCAAAGACAAGTAGAACTGTGTTTCTAGGAAGAACCCATTAGTGCATTATTATATTTACTAGCCCAACCATTTGCTAGGTACTATAAAAGTGCTAAAAATATCAAGGTTTACAGGATGCAGTTCCTTTTCTCAAGATGTTCAAAGTCTAGTGGGAGATACAGCTAACTATTGAGTTACAATGTGGGAAGCCAAGATAGGAACCACCCCAGCAATGTCCTTCCCTGGCTCTGGGAGATTCTGGGAGCTGCTCTGCGAGATGGACCACTTAAGGGGTTTTTCCAAAGGATCACAGGGTGCTGACCAGACAAAGAAGTGAAAAGGAGGGCAGAGGTAGGATAGTCTAGGTAGAAGAAGGAGCATGATCAAAGACAGAAGTGGGTCCCCCAATCAATGGGTCTCGACGCACAGGAGTTTATCGATATGCAAAGACACTAATGTCCCTGTCCTTGTGGCAACAGCTGCTGTTCATTGCAATGTATCAGGATGCGACAAAGATTGGAAAGTACTGGTCTAAAAGGAGCATGACACCTTTAGCGAATTATACAAATGTTGAGCTATCTGAAGCATGGAGCGGAATGCTGGCCAACTTTCGGTCTTACCAATCACATTTAAATCCATAATACTGTCATCAGTATAACCCTCAAGCCAATAGCACCAAAGCTATAGGAGTAGGGATAAGATATATTAATGAGGGAGTGTGATAAGCTTTTAGTATCCCAATACCATTTATGAAAAGTCATTTTATTTTTATCTCTTTAGTCCATCTTCCTCCCTGAATTCAAGGAGAATTTGGCTGTGTGTTCTTGGTTGCTGGGCTCTTAGCGTGTACAGCAGTGTTTTTCAATTTCAACCCTTTTTATCTCACGGCACACTTGAACCTATAGTTCAATTTCTGTGGCACTCTTAAATTAATGTTGATAAAAAAAGTCGAGAAAAAGAACGTACTTACCGTGGTTTGAACTGCTTTCAAAATAATTTAATTAGTGATCTTCAAACATTTTCAAGGCCCAACTAAGACCCTCTCATGGCACACTAGTGTGCTGCAGCATACCAGTTGAAAATCACCAATGTGGAATCAGGGGCAAGGCTGGAGACGCCGAAGGAAAGAGAAAAGGGAACAAATGGGAAGGACACGAGAGAAAATAGGACTTGATGTAGTTGTGGTGTCTAAGTTGAAATTGAGTACATTTTCTTCAAGATTTCCAAGTAGAGATTTTGGAACTTTCTTAACCCTCTCTTTAGGATTTTTCTAAAATTCCATTTTTCAAGTGTAACACTGAATCGAGACTGGGCTGTATGAAGCATCAGGGAGTGTTAGGATTATGTCACACGTACCTGCTTATAAATGACAAAGAGGTTTAGTGTAACGCGGAACATGGTCTCTGGCTCTAGAATCAGAATCTGTGCACTGCTTTTGACACTTAGTAGTGGCGTGATTTGGGATTAGATCATATTGTTGCTCTTAGCCTTCCAACACCTCAGTGTCCTTGGAAATGAATGGGGACATAGTACCCGTCCTATATATTTCATTGGGTCAATGTGAATAGTATGTAAGACTTACAAGTGCCATGTAAATTATAAAGGCTTATCCAGAGTTTCATGAGAGCATAATAGTCATGTTAATTTTTTTAATTGATAACATAATAGATGTACATATTTTGGGGTTATGTGTGGCAATTTGATACATTCATATAATAAAATCCAGGTAATTAGGGTGTCCATCATCTTAAATATTTATCTTGTCTTTTTTTTTTTTTGAGACAGAGCCTCAAGCTGTCACCCTGGATTAGAGTGCCGTGGCATCACAGCTCACAGCAACCTCCAATTCCTGGGCTCAAGCAAGTCTCCTGCCTCCGCCTCCCAAGTAGCTGGGACAACAGGTGCCCGCCACAACGCCCAGCCATTTTTTTTTTTTTTTTTGGTGGTAGCTGTCATTATTGTTTGGCGGGCTCGAGCTGGATTTGAACCCGCCTCCTCAAGTGTACGTGGCTGGCACCTTAGCCACTTGAGCCATAGGCGCCGAGCCAGTATTTATCTTTTCTTTATACTAGGACTGTTTGAATTATTTTCTTCTAGCCATTGATGTTGACATTAAAAATAATACATTTTAATTTTTTAAACACTGTAGAATTATACCCTCAGTGGCTTTTGAGAAATGATGGTTGGTGATGACAATAAGAAAAAGACAAGGAGACAAAGTCCTTTGCGTATACATGACAATGGCTTGAATTTAAAGAAAACTATCAGCTAATTAAGGAAGATTCTGTCCCTGGCAAGAGTACGGTTTAAACTCATCACTATTTTCTTTTTAACGTTACTCTTACACGTCTGAGTCCTTATTGTTCTATCTGGAAATGCCACAGTTCAGTCCCTGAATTTTCTGGTTCTGTCATGCTGTAAAATCCTATGTTAGAGGGATAGCTAATAAATTATTTGACAGGAAGTATAGAAAAAAAGTCTTTGTAATTCACAGCTCTGACATAATGAAAAGCTTATAATTCACTAGTGTGACCTCACAGCTGTGAATTACAAGTTTCACTTGACTCGTTCACAATTTGTCTTTGAATTTATACTATGAAAAGTGAGAACCATATTGTCAAACTGTCACTCCATATTGATATATTACTGCTGAAGATTAAGAAACATTTTGTCAAAGAGCAGGAAAATAAAAATACTCTAAAAGAAGATGGAGTCTGATACAAATTTGAAGGGGAATATGAGGCAAAGGCAAAAAATGGCTAAGAAAAGGTAGTATGCAGCATTGTATCTGTCGGGACTTGCTTTTTAATTCTTTTATTTGATAACAGCAAACTCTTATATCACATGCCATATATGCCAGGCCCTCTTCTAAGTATGGCATATAAACACCTCTAAAACAGCAGAAACTCCTTTTAGAAGTAAGTACTATTTTTATTTCTATTTTATAAATGCAGAAACTGAGGCACAGAGAGGTGAATCAATTTGCCTAAGGTCACACAGCTAGTAACTGGCGGAACTAGGATTTCAAGTTAGGCTTCATGGCTCCAGAGGCCATACTGGAAGATGGTGAAGAGTTGGCTGAGTCTATACTAATTTTATACTCTTAACATCTACCTAAAAATATCGTTGATCTGATCTTTTTCTTGACAGTGGTACTTCAAAAGAGTGGAGGTGAAGTGAGAGAAATCATTTGAACTTGTTTAGATCCAGGATAGAGGTAGGTTCTCTATATGGCACGCATATCTAATTTTTTTCAACCTTTCACCCATCTTTAAATAAAATATGCAAAGTTGATTGTCGTTCTAATAGTACTCTTCCCTGAAACTTTTTATTTTAACAAAATTCCAAAAATTACTGGAGATCAAGAATAATTCTAAAAACTGTTGTATATCTTTACTCAGAGTTATGAATGGTTTACATTTTGCCTTATTTTCTCTCCCTCCCTCCCCATCTCCCAGAATCATTTGAAACTAAGAGGTAAACTGCCTCTTTATCCCTAAATATTTCAGCGTGTATTTTTCTGAAAGCAAGAATGTCCTGTCATAAACATGGTAAAATGATCGAAGTTTGAGATCTTTGCACTGGTACAAAACTAATATCTAGTCTACAGTCCATATTCAATTGTCCCAATAGTGTTCTTTATTATTTTTAAGACTAGTCAAGTGCAGAAGTGAGAAGGGGGAAAGAGTAGAACAGGGCATTCTGTCCTCAGCTGACTGTGAACAAGCAAATAACATAACTCATTACCTTCGGACCTGCCCCAACAGTGTTCTTTATAGTTAATTATTTTCATCAGAGAGTCCCTTCTTTCCCCTCTTTCATTATAGCAGCTTTATTTGTAATAATCAAAACTGTAAATATCAAAATAACCTATTACCTATTACGTTAAACAAACTGTTGTACATTCACATGATGAAATACTACTGAGCAGTGAAAAGGAATGAATTATTGATTCATGTAACAATGCGGATGGATCTCTGGGGCAATGTGCTGAGTGAAAACAAGCCAATCACATACTAGATGATTTGATACACATAACAGTCTCAAAATGAGAAAAGTATAAATAGGGGACCAGAGTAGTGGTTGCCAGGCATCAGAGATAGTCTTGGGGTGGAAGGAGATGACCATAAAAGGTTAGTTTGAGTGAGATCCTTGTGGTAATGGAATGGTGTTGCATCTTGACTGCAATGGTGTTTGCACAAATTCTACTAGGTTGTATCTTAGAAGAGTTTTTTTTTTTAAGGTTTTATTATGTATTTTGTTTTGGAGACAGTCACCCAGGCTGTAGTGCAGTGGTGCAATCATAGCTCATTGCAACCTAGAAGTCCTGGGCTCAAGCAATCCTCCTGCCTTAGCCTAGCAAAGGGATGTCCCTATAGGCTCCCTGTCTAGAAAAGGTATAAGTATCTGGATACAAAAGTAATGGATGAAACTGGAACACATAAATTGATGGAATACCAGTGCCAGGATGAGTCCTCGGTATAGCAAAATCAAGTTCTTTTCAGCTCAAAGTGTTCACAGAGTGTGTTTCATAAATGACGCATCTCGCTTCCAACAGGTGTGTCTGCCTTTTTGTCTGACCTGCTCTGCTTACTCCGGAGTTCTTTCTCCTCATGCTTGTGCTGTTAGCTCTGCAGTCTGCTGCCAGCCACCTGCAAAGCTGCTTCCAGGATCTGAGGGGGTGATCTCTTTGAAATCCTCTTTCCCCGCTATAGGTGGGACGGCTCTCTTGCCCCAGAGGCTGTGTCTGTTTCGTTTCCCACATTCCAACAGCAACTGCAGCTCGGAGGTACCCTTCACGTCCACTTGTCATATGCACCATTATGTAATTTAAAAAATGACCTGCTTTGGCCTCTGAATAGTTGATAGAAATTTCATTAAAAGTCCATGGACTTTGTGCTGGTTCTTTGTAGTAACTGTCTTCTATAATTCAGATTTGAGTCCATAGATGAATGAGGACTATGAATAGTGGGTACCATAGTGTACCTCAAATTGCCCCTCCTCAAATTTCTCTTCCTCCCCTTCCTAATTTCTTCCCAAAATTCAATGGATACTTAGAGAATGCTTTTTCCTCTTAAAATTCATCTTTGACAGGAATTCCTGAACAGAGTTGCACATGGATCCATCTGAGATGGAAATTTACAGTATGGTCTGATCTCTCATGGCAGCTTCGTTAATTGGCTTTGATCATTTTAACCTTAATATTATAAAGAGTTTGTGAAGTAGGTCCTGCTAAAAACTAGGATACACTATCCTCTTTAGATATCTCCTGTTTATCCGTCTGGTTTACTAAGAAAAAAAGGAAGTGAAATTAGTGTACTCGTCCCATTATCTAAGGTAAATCCTAATGGATTCTTACGTCATTTCTGAAGAATTATTTAGTCACCTGTTTGGGACTAGTACATTTAAGAGCCTGAGATAGTATCTTTCCTCTTTGTGGACAACAGGGTATTTGCCCTTTTGCAATCCTCTAGCTTTTACCCTGTTTTCTACAATTCTTCCTGTATTACCAATGGCAGTGCTACGTGCATATGGGAAGTTCTTTTGTGCTCTAGAATACAATTCAATGAAGTCTGAAGTCTTTTATTTTTATTTTTTTATTATTATTTTTTATTCAATCATAGCTGTGTACATTAATGCAATCATGGGGTACAATGTGCTGGTTTTATATACAATTTGAAATATTTTCATCAAACTGGTTAACTTAGTCTTCATGGCCTTTTCTTAGTTATTGTGTTAAGACACTTATATTCTACATTTAGTAAGCATCACCTGTACCCTTCTAAGAAGCACAAGTCTGAAGCCTTTAAATTCTTAAAGGGGTTACATCTCAACATGCTTTCTTCTCCCTTAGGCTTCAATTCTCTTCTTACTTTTATTACACCTTATTTTAGTTAACTGATCGATGATTCTTCTTTGTGAAGAAAACAATCAGACTAGGAACTCAATACTTTTTACACTAAAATGCATTTTTGATAATCTCAGATTTAAAAAAAAACCTGACAATACCATGCAAAATTGTTTTGTTTTCCCATGATTTAATAGAGAATAAATTGCTGACGTGATGGTTCATCACTCCGAATATTTTCATGAACCAGGACATTCTACATGACTAAATCAGCAAAATCAGAACATGGAAAATAACAATATTACTACCACCTAATTCTCAGGGTTCACTCATTTTAGGGAATTGTTTCAGTAATGCCCTTTATAGGCAAAACAGTCCAATTTCCAGACATTGCATTTTTGTGGTTGTGTTCTTGAATGTCTTTCAATCTGGAATAGTTTCTCTTTCCTTGACTTCAAAGGCCACGTTGTTTTGTTAAATGGTCTTCATTTGGTGTTTGTCTGATGTTGCCTCGTGATTAGATTCAAGCACGCTCTTTGGCAGAAACATCAGAGAAGTAGTGCCGTGCTGGTCACGTTCTGTTCTGTTGGGTTGCTCATGGTTTTGACTGATCCCATTACTGATAATATTTATTTCGACCACTTAATTAAGGTGGTGTCTTCCAGGCATCTCCACTGTAAAGTTACTTCCCTCATTAATTATAATTTGAATACATGTTTCCTGGGAAGATATTTTGAGACTATGTAAATAATGAGATCCTCATCAGACTTCTTTATTTAGTTATACGTACACATTTACTATACAGTATGAATGCATGCTTTCCTGTGTTATTGGATGAGATACAAACTTTATTGCTATTGTTACTTGTTTTGATGCTCAAATTGTCCCATATTTGGGCAGCAGGAACCCCCCAAGGGCTTTGTGTCCTTTTGACATATCCACTTATTTTTGGAGTGTTTCTTTTCTGGCCCCAAAAGATGTTCTGGCTCATTCTGTAATATCCGTCTCCCAGTGAATCAGGCATTAGTGCAAGGAGTCCTGGTGCTTTTAGTTGGTAAATAGTGTTCAGAAACCAGGCCCTTGGTGTGGTCATAGATGTGGAGTGGGGTGACTCCCAGCCCTTCTCACTGGACCTGGCTAGGTAATACATGAGATACATACCCCCCCCCACATTTGCATCACATGGTTTTCTATAGCTACCTAAATACAGTAGAACCTCCATAGCTGACCACGTCCTCACATTGACCACCCCCTTAAGTTGACCTAATTTCCATAGACTGGACATGTACCACATGTATGTATCATTGGCCTAGCTCCTTATGTTGTCCACCGCCATATGTTGGCCAGTTTGTTACAATCCTTTGGGTGCTCAACTTACAGGGGTTCTGCTGCACGTTTAAAGACCAGAGATCAGACCAGCACGTCCAGTTTCAGTCTAGCGTCATAGGGTTCATTCTTTTTCCCTTTCCACATTTGACATTCCCTTCCTTGACAGTGAGGAACCTGACTCCCAGGAATCCCTCCGTCTATAGCAAAATTCCTATCACAGCGGTTGCAACCCTCCATTCCGTGTGGACCCCTTCATCCCCCATTCTCTGCGTAAACATCTTATTTCCAAGCTCAGTCTCAGAATCAGCAGGAGGGCCTTGAGTCCATGCACTTGGGGGACCCACAGTTCCATGTAGCACCACTGCCACCTGGTCCCCATCCATGTACCATAGTCCTTGTCCCTTCCCCACGCTCAGGCTCTGCTGTGCTGCAGTGGGAACTTCCTCTGCAGATCCGGTGTCTCCCCCAGGATTGGTTTCAGACATGTCCCATGAGACCAGTCCTCCTGCTGGACACCCTTCTCCTCTCACTTCCGCTCTGACATTCCGTGGCAGTCACCACCCCACCTCCCGTCCCTGTGACTTGCTGCGTTGGACCACTCTGCCCCTTTCTGTGTGGATGCGAACCCCCTGCTCGGCCCTGACACCCGTGCCGGGCAGCTCAGCCAGCCCCCAGCTGGACACCTTTCCCACTTCACTCAAGATCCGACACTCCATGGTGCCTACCACACCCCACAGGGCCCTGCCCATCACTGCAGGCTGCCCTCACCACTGCAGGGAGGGCCAGCCAGGGCTCACATGGCTCACGGCTGCGCGCCCTTCCCCAAGAGGCCTTCCTTGCTGTTCCTGGGCTCTCACCTCCCATGCCAGGCTACCTCTGCCTTCCCTTCCCTCTACGGCCACTTCCACAAATGTCCCACGTTCAACCTTTTGCACTGAGCCATCCTCACACACGGACTCCCCTGGCTTCACTTTGCCCAGCTGCCCTGCTGTGATGACACTGTCCTTACACTGCTAGCATTCAGCACCATGGGCCCTCCCATGTGGCTGCCCTCTCACCGTTCTGGGCTCACACGCTGCCCAGAATGCAGGTAAGGACCTGCAGGGAGCCCTTCTGGCTCTCTGGAGCTCCCGCAGCTGCAGGACACCCTGCACGCTCCATGCCATTCAGACCCTCTGCTCTGCACTGCCCTCCCTTCTCTGCACGCCACTTGGGGCCTGACACTTGCTCCCATGGACACGCCTCACCTTGCTCGTGCTCCAACACCTGGTCTTGGCCACCGAACTGCTCCCTGTTCCCCCTCAGGTGACACCTGCCCCGCTCAGCTCCAGCTAATAGCTTTGGAACCAAATTGCTCTGGAAGGGAAGGAGGAGGGAAGGGAAGGGAAGGGAAAGAATGGGGGGAAATGGAAATAGCTTTTGACAGAGCCTGCTCAGACTGAGCCACAAACCCAGAGACATCCGTCACAATTCCCTTTTGTTTCCGTAGGTATTCATTCCTTGAATGATTTGAACGTTTAGCCAACATTTCAATATTCTGTGCCTTCCTTGGGGTACTGAAGAGGCATATTCTCTGCAAACAGCTGTTCAGTATGATACCACCAGGGTCCTCCGGTATATTTATAGCTTTGGAATTCACAACTACCTATAATTTATACATGCACAGCTCTTCGAAATATGTAAAAAGTAAATCCTTCTAACTTATAGGGAGTATGGAATCCAATCAGTTTTAGCAAGCTTTCCTGTATATTAATTATCATTTATTTGAATGCTGTTTTTAAAACCCATAAATCTGTAAAAGCTTACATTTTGTAACCTTGATCGAACATTATTTTTAAACTCCTATTGCATTTGGGGAGTGTTGCCAGCCCTGGAACAAAGAACAAGATGTCATCATGAAACTAGTTTTTATGATGAAATGATGGTTAAGATATAATTATTATAATTAATGCCAAAATCTAGCTGTAATTCAACATGTTTGATCAGAGTGCGTCGACAGTGACTCAGGTTGTGACAGATTTAGTCCCAGGTAAGGTGACGCGCGGTGGCTGGATGTTCTCGTGAGTGTATGTGGTGTATTGTTTATCATAACAGTATCAGGGCTATGGTAGCAAAGCTTTTATACTGAATGTTTTCTCCTAGGAAAGAATCTCAGAAAAATACACTGCATAGTATATCGTCTTTTTCTGTGTGTTTCTCATAACCAAGACTCCCTGAAAAGTGAGAACCAGCTGCAAAGAAGCCTTGTCCTTTTCAACGACAAACAGCCAAAAGCTAGAAAGTGGTGACTGATACCCCGCTTATTGCAATAGGCTGAAGAACGACTTTGTGAGTTCACGGGCAAGAGACACAGCTGTGGTTCCTGTGAGCGACAGAAGACGATCCAGGCAGAATTCCGTGGCTTCATTGCCTCAGCCTGAGACATTAAGGTTCAACCTCTGCGCAAAATGCATAAATATCCTTTGGCTTTTCTTCAGTAAGCACAGGCTAGAAGTTAATAACGTGGGGATGTTTGATTCCCTGCTGTTTTAAATAATTTCTTGGAAAATCTAATGCAGTAGGACACTAGTTTAGAAAGGTTATTACTCTCATCAAACGATAGCACTTCTTTCCCATTATTTTCTACCAATTTCTTGCCCTTATAGCTCCTCTCCCTTCATTTACCACAAATGATTCTTCAAAACGACACTCTGTGGTTGGGTGGAGATGGGATTGGAGAAAGCTTAATCCCTAATCAGGGCCCTGTCAGTGCTGGTCCTCGCGTGCATCTTTCTTCTTTCTTCTGCTTGCTGGAGCTTAGACACCAGATGGAGATGCACGCTCACCCGAGGGGGGTCATTGGAAACCAGCCCCTACCTGCCTTGCTGAGCCGTTTTGCTTGGGACCCTGGAGTCAGAATGCACAGGGAGGCTCCAAGCAGTTACTACCTGCAATAGCCCACCCCCGACCTCAGACTAAGAGGTGCTCCGATCGCTAAATTCTGGAGTCTTTATTGCCTCTGTGGGGGGCAGGTACTTACCACAAAACTCTAAGAATGCTCTTGGGCAGGGGTCGGAGTTTCCAGGAGTAAGAAATGATATGGGGTTCTGTGGACTGATTTCAGGCTTCCTGAGTGAGAAAGAGAGGGCCCGTCTCTTTCCTCCTCTTTTCCTGCCAGGCGGTCATGTGCATTTCCCAGCCTCTTTTGCAATGGTCAGCATGCAACTCAGTTCTGGCCGATGAGATAGGAGCAGAAGTTGTTTGTTTAGGACTTCTGGGCGAGATTCTTTAAACAGTGGGAAAAACCCATTTTTGGCTTTTGCTCTCCCTTCGGAGTGACCAACTGTCCCAGTTTGCCTGCGATTGTTGGGGGGGGGGGGTGTCCTACAGATATGGGGCTTTCAATCTTAAGATCCAGACAGTCCTGGATAAGTTGGTTGCCCTACCTGCCTTTCTTCCAGCAAATATAGGTGTGATGATTGGTGTTCTAGCAGCTATCTCGTGACCAGGAGGTGACACGCTCATGCTAAGGGTGGCTGAGTAAAAGGATAAGAGGAGTTGGGTCCATTGTACCTGCCCTAGATTTCTCAGTACTTGAAAAAAAAGTAACTCCCAATTTAGCGAAACTATATATATGTGTATATACATGTGCAGAATGTCCTCTTTTCCAGCAACTAAACTCAGTTCCTGATACATGAAGCTACCACAAATTCCCTCAATGTTGACTTGGTCAGGGAGCCCTGTTATACCAACGTGGAGTAAAGCACATTCCAGTTTGTTTTTCTTTTTTATTATTTGGGATTCATTGAAGGTAGGTCACACTGATTGCATTTGTTAAAGCTCCTCTTATAACTCTGTCCTGCCCCCAAGAGTTGTACCTTACACCATGACCCCTAACCCCCTCCCCCATGACCCCCTTCTCCTACTCCCCACTGTGCATGAGATCATCTACTGCCTTCATATTAGAATTCAGTACATTGGATTCTTGCTTCTCTATTCTTGTGACACTTTACTAAGAAGAAAGCACATTCCATTTTTTTCAGGAGAAATGATTGCAACATCGTGAAAATAGCTCTAGTCTAATCAGACGCCAAACTCTCTCTTTTCGACTTCAAGCTGAGTTCATTGTCATTAGTCCTCACTCTTTTAAAACTTACTCTGAAAAGAGGCCCCTAAGACAGATGTTGGTAGAGCTCACAGCAGCTCAGTATGTGGCAAAGAAGGCTCTTACAGGGTGTGGAGGATAAAGCAACTCCATTCTGGGCGCTAATCCACCATGTTGACATCTGATCAGCACTTGCTCTTGGGAGTGCCTCTATGATTTCTATTTTATTTACTGTTAGGTAAATCCTGCCCTTGACCATAAATCCTGCCTGTAGGCAGACTCATGTAGCTTCCTTGTCTTTCCCTGAGGGAGCGACTTCAATTGTCCTACACTTTCCTTCCCTATGGCAGTAAGCCTGGATCCAGATGGTACGGACGCAGGCATTCACCCATTTTCTTTTGTGGCAACCTAAAACATGACTTTTGTTCATAACTTCTTATTAAATGTTTCTTTCTGAGAAACTGGATTTGTCGGCTTCTTTCTTTAGCATCTCTGTTTCCTTGGACTTTGGGGGTGGATTTGCATGGAACTGCTCACTGGTGGAACATCACTGGGAACACAGGGGTAAGAACACAGAGGCACAGAGAAGAGGTGTGAAGACCCAGCCAGGCAGTGTGTTCACTCTCTTCCATGCGTGGTGTGGGTCTCCTTACCTGCAATCTGGTTAACCCTGCTCAGCCTGGTGTGATTCTGCCCAGCCTTTGATTTTGACCTTCAATGTATAGCTCTTCTTTCTCTGGATTTCTCTGTTTGGTGTTGCCTTGGCACTTTATTGCAGAAACACCAAAGCTGAGTCCACACTGCTATTAAGAATTTGAGGGCTTTGTTTTGATATTCCAGTCTACTGATGGGGGTGTGGCACTGACCTTAGAAATGATCTCAAAGCAGCGAAATTGGTTCTATTCCTTTTGCATAAAAAATATTTGCCTTTTCCCTGTCTATCAGAATGATCCTTTCCCATCAAGGAAATCATAGTACCAAGTACATAGTAAATATTCCAAAATAATTGTTTATTGAATGAAAGAAGGAAGGGAATTAAATATCGTTCGGAGCACCTACTGTGTGCTAAGAGCCAGGGTTCCTTCCAATTGTTTGGTATCTGCGCTGATGTTAACTGTTTGAATATTCCCTCTAGGACCTGGTACATGCTCCCACACAACCTTTGTATACACTCACGTGTCTGACTGAATCCTCACATAAACTCCTACGAGTATTCCAACATTGCTCTGGCCTTAACATTGAGTCCTTTCTATTGAGTAAAGCTATTGCTGACATGCCTAAGCTTTCTCTCTCCAAGAAGAGATCTCAGCCTGGTTCACTTTAGAGGCACAGGGAGAAGGGAATCGGCATCAGTTGAGCACCTACTTGGTGGCACCCAGTACACGTTTATATCCTTTTTAAGCTAATATTTACTTGGACCCTGTGAGATGACATCATTCCCATTTTTTTGCCATACTCATTTTATAGATGAGGCAACTGAGTTTTGGAGAGACTAAATACCTCTCTAAAATCAAACTGCTACAATATAGGCTGCCAAGCCACTCGTGCTCCGAACCACTGCACCCCTTTGACTCTTATTTATAACACTCTGCAATTTGCTTTTCTCACTTAACTGTGCATCATGAACATTTCTCCAGGTTAACAAACAACAGATGACACTTTAAAAAAAAAACCTTCCATAATACTCCATGGTATAGATGAACTTTAATGCATGCAGCTATCTCCCCTCCCTGTCTGCCACAAACAAAGCTGCAATCATTTTTTTAACATATAGTCTCATTATTGATTTCTATTGGTTAGATTCCTACAGGTGAGTGTGGGCAGGAGGTTTTGGACATGTTTAATTATAACCGCTACTGCTAGATTATCTTCTAAAAATTTTGATTGTGGTGAAGTACATATAACCCAATTTGCAAGATTGTTTTTCTGAAAAGTTTATAGCAATTCCCTATCATACCACCAGCAAAGTCGGAGGAGGGGTCTGTCCATTTCCTCACCAGCTCCTTGCTCTAATTTGATTTCCTAGAGTCCTTGTCAGATTGAGAACCCTGTCATTTGCTTATTGGTCATTCATATTCTTTGCCATCTCAGTCCAAAGGGTTCATAACCTTAAGTTGAGAGAGTAAATTTCCATGTAAGTTTATGGACATCGAAAGCAGGGGGAGGAGATATGAATATGTGTTTAAAGTGGGAATTTTCTCGGCCTTCTTTCTGTGCCCCTCAAATTTATTCTGCTTGTAAATTAGCCTCTAACAGTGGGTGCTTTAAAAGTGAAAGAAATCATCTTCCATGTGGATTTGAGAGCTTTGGAAAAGTGGCTTAGAGAAAAAAAGCCATTTGGGCGGTGCCTGTGGCTCAAAGGAGTGGGGCGCTGGCCCCATATACCAGAGGTAGCGGGTTCAAACCCCGCCCTGGCCAAAAACTACCAAAAAGAAAAAAAGCCATTTGAGATACTGATGAGTCACTGCGTATGTTGTGAGGACTAAACAAGGTTGGATGTTGTGGAAGATTCCAGTATGTGCATCTCCAGAATACATTTCAGCATTTGATCAGAAGGAAGTTTTCAAAGATAGCTGAGCTGGAAGATGACTTTCCATTGTGTGGGTGTGAAAGAGAAAGGGTGAGACAGAGGCTCAGCACCTCTGTGCTGCGGGGAAGGGGCTGTTTACTGGGGTGGAATGGAAGCTGCTCAGGACTCCTGGAGAAGAATCTCTCTGTGAAGTTAAATGAACTGAATTTGTAATGAAGTTCTGGTTGACAAGCTAGAAGAGAATTGGGCCAAAGTAAACAGTCATTCCCAGGAGACCAAAAGCCTGGGAGTGGATGGGGTGTGTTTCTAGTGCCTTCCCTGTGGCGCCCCTGTGGCTCCCAGGTGATGTGTTTTAAGTAGGTGGGCTCGTGTCATTGTAAAAGTCAAGTAAAATTCCACAAGTCGACCAGGGAAGAATTTTGTTTGTGTGGAGAGACAGTGCCCTACCTATGAACCACATTTTAAAATGCATTTTGAGGTTTGAGTTAATAATGTGAATGACATTCAGTAAGATTGCCAAATGCTGGTAATTTACTCTCATTTTCACATTAATGTGGGCCCACCTGTGATGAATTGAAAACTAAATAAGCACATCAGTTTTAATTAGATATTTCAGAGACTGGATCTCGCTAAACAGCAGTATTCATTCTTATCTATTAACAGTGGAAGAGTTTAGTACATTCTTCAGAAAAAGTTTACACCCCCCCTCCCATTTGTCCTTCTACTTTGATTTGCAAATACTCTTTTCAGTTGGAGGCTTTGGAATTAAAAATTGCCGAGGTTTGTGCAAACAGGGAAAGAAAGGATTGCATTTAGGTTTTGAAGAATAAGCAGATCATACAGTTAATCAGTGATAAGTTTCATTTTAAAAGACATGAATTTAGAAACGTTAAAAGAGACAAATAACGTCATGGTTGCCTGGAAGATGCTGACTGAGGGTTGACACCTCCGTGTTCCTCAAACCCTGATTCTGCAAATTGAGATCTAAAAATGACACCGGGGTCCGGCTAATAGATGCCGAATGACCTTCTATCAGAGAAAGAAGCCATTTCTCAACATTTGAGACAAGATGTTATAGTCCTAATGAAGGCAGAATGTTCTCTGGTGCATAAGGGTCTAGGAGCTAATAAAACAAACTGTGATGAATGTGGGAGTATCTTTGATTACTATTTGTAAAGGATGAGAAATTAATAGTAGACACTGAGGCTTAACAACCAGTTGTCCTTCCTCACCTCCCCCCAATTATGTCTAGGTGCAATTTTTGTGTTGGTGCCAGAGTAACATCTCCCCTGTCATGTCTGTATGTCCTTCCACCTGATCAGACTGTGCACTCTGGAAGGGTGAGGCTCTGCCTACCTGCCATAGTTGTATTCCCAGAGTTTAGGGAGTGGCTGTTCCACGGTAGGTGCTTACTAGTAATTCTCTCTGTTTTGCTAATCTCTGGCTTCAAAGGCAGTCCCTGCCCACAGTCCTCCTTTATTTCCTGTGTCTGGGCTTTCCTTTTACTGTAAAGAATCATGGCGATATTTCCATATCATTTTACGTTTATTTTTCTTGAGAGTATCAAACAGTTGGCCACAGGTATACTTCAAGAAACTTTTTTACAAAAATTAAACTTTGGATTCATGTGAATGCAAAAAACATTTCAAAAAACATTTCAGAAAATCAAAGGTGCTTAACATACGTGGTATATTGACTATAGAACTAATTACTCTGTCAAAAAAAGGCAAAAGAGAAAAGAAAAACTAATACGAGGAGATTAATAAATTCTGGTTAAGTAAATTATGGTATTAAATCTGAATGTAGTCACAAAACATCTATATAGTCGTTAAAATAATGTTTTAAGGACAAAATAAGTCTCATAATACATTAATCAAACAAACAAAGTCATAAAAAACATTAGATGTATGTTGCTATTGGGATGTATGTACTAAAGGCCCCACCTTTACTACAAAGCAAATATATTAAAAATTGTACTTATATCTCATGAATATATACATATATGTATGGAAAAGGCATTAGCATACAATGATATATTTTTCTTTATTAAAGTATATTTAACAAATAAAAGTTATGATCTAATCACACTTTTAGAAGAAAAAAATTAAAGCAATTACATCAGAAATTCTTTATATTTTTTCAGAATTTCAACTATGAAGTATCTTACTTTTATATTCATAAAACATGTTATGCAAATATAGAATTTCTTTAAATATAAATCTCTTTTGCTGGATTGAAAATGTGATAGAATCTCCTCATCTATCTAAAGGAAGAAGTTCAGCAAACCTATGGGAGGGGAAGGTGGTGAATTGAAGAAAGCAAAGAGGATTGTGTGGGAAAGAAGCTCTTGTGTTCTTGGGTATCAGAGTGGTTTGAAATCTACCATGCCAATTTCCAGATCTCCCTGGAACACTGCCACACCAGCTTATCTGCAGGGGGAAGAATGTGCCTTTATATTATCTCTATACTATTGCCACAAAGAAATTGCAAATGGGGATTGAAGGAAGAGATTGTTTTTACAGCTCTTACTGTGTTTACCAGCTCCTATGTCTTAATTTTATATGCATCTATATAGATTTCTTTTACTTCTGAGTAAATGGAGATCATTTTCAAGCTTACCATTATAGTTCTTCCCTATCTGCTTCATAAGCAATCTTTTAAAGAAAAATATCTGATTATGTCTCTGCTTAAAATCCTTTAATGGATTGTCATTGCCCTTGAGGCTCCATCCAGACTCCGTACTGTGATGTACGTGTGTGATGCTGATGACCCATCGCCTGCCTTCCCCTCTTGCTCATCTCCCACATGTGTCCTGGTCTGCACCACAGCAGACCACTCACAGTCTTCCTGTGCCTTGTCCTCCTTTATTAAGACTGCACTTCCTTCTAGAGGCCTAATCCCTCTCCTTTCCCTCGTCCTTCTTCCTCCCCCTCTTGTGCACATCCTCCCCACATACACTGCACCCCCCCAGCATTGCAGTGGGCTGCCTGTTCTACCCAACAGCTCACTGTGAGCTGCTGAGGGGTGGGGCCCAGGAGCTGGCTGTCCTTTTATATCAGTAGTCACCATAGGACTTTTGGTCCACAGTGGGTATTTGATAAGCCTTGGTTAATGCACATGTGAGTGAACATCTGAGATGTTTCCGTGACATGCATATGCAAACACAGTGAAGGTTAAATCCACTCCTAATCTTGTCTGAAGCTTTGTTTCAGGTGGTATCTTTCAAACAGGCAGAGCCCATTGTCCTCTTAGATGTGCACGTGGCCTCTGTCTAACAAAGGAAGGTGTGTTCAGCAGAATACTGACCCCCAAAGATGTGCATGTCCTAATCCCTGGGACCTACAAAGATGTTACTTTACATGGCCAAAGGAACTTTGAATGGAGATAAAGTTATGGCCTTAAAATAACAAGATCATCCAGGATTATCTGGGTGGAACCAATGTACTTATAAGGGTGCTTACCTGTGCGGGAGGAAGGTGGAAAACAGAATGTAAGCATAGAGAGATGTAAAGTGTGAGAGGGCTTTTGAAGATAAAGGTAGGAGACCATGAGCCAAGGGATGTGGTCAACCATAGAGTCCTAGAATTGGTCTCAATATCTGCCCAGCAAGAATGACTTGGACCTAAAGTCTACAAGTGTAGGGAACTGAATTCAGCTAATAACTTGAATGAGCAGGAAATGGAGTCTCTCCGAGAGCCTCCAGCAAGGTGCTGACTCCTTGATTTTAGCCCACTGAGACCCATGTTGGACTTCTGGCCTATAAAGGTATAAGCCAATAAATTTGTGTTTTTCTAAACAATTAATTTAGTGGTAATTTGAGGTTATAAGCCTGCAAATTTGTGTTTTTCTAAACAATTAAGTTTGTGGTAATTTGTTACAGCAGCAAGAGGGAAGTAATACAGAGTTCGGAGCTCTTTTAGCATGTGTGATCTTCTTACTCCTTGGCTGCCCACTGTCTTCACCTACTCTTTGCGAGTGTATTGTTTTTTTCCCCAAGTAAAAGGAAACAAGAAGAGAAGGCAGAGGACACCTCGGAGCTAATGAAGGAATGGGGGTCCCCTGCTTCTTTCTCATAGTGACCCTTTGTTAACATGCAGGCGAGTTTCTTCTCTTCTCTTCCCTTCCCTTCCCTTCTTCTCTTCTCTTCTCCTCCTCTCCTCTCCTCTTCTTTTCTTTTCTTTTTATTTTGTGAGACAGGGTCTTGTTATGTTGCCCAACTGGACTCAATGTCCTGGGCTGAAGTGATTCTCCCAGTTCAGCCTCCTGAGTAGCTGGGACTACAGGTGTGCATCAAGATGCCTGGTTAATGCGAACATCTTAAATTCTGCCACTCATTTAATTAAACATCTTTATTTGGCTATTATCCAAATTCCTTTTCCCTGCCCCTCCATCTTCCCCATACCACCTACTTACATTCCTTCTGTGTTTTTGTGTTTCTTTTTCTCTCTCATTTTCACTGCTCATCTCAGTTACAATTGGGTAAGTAGTATGATCGCAGCAGTGGATTTTATGAACTCTGAAAAGGAGGTGCAGTCCCTACTTTCCTCACCTCTGTGACTCCCTGGAATTGTCTGCCATCTTTTCATAAAGTTTCATAGATCCAAGTGGGTGTTTCAAAGTGCAGATTCTATGCTTTTGCTCTTTTCCTGATCCTGAATTTGGATTTTCAATGCTCAGTGTCGCCATGTGTACAGGTGTCACAGAAACTCTAAGGAAGCCTCTGGCGAGCTGGATGAATTTCAAAGTGGCATAGCTCTGTTTCCTTTTAGTCTATGTCACATGCGAAGATGCCATTCTCTCTTTCTTTTTCTTTTTAATTTCAAAATATAAAGGGAGTACAAATGCTTTTGGTTACATAATCACTTTTATACACGTAATGCTTGAGTCAGGGCTGTAAGAGTGCCCATCACCCAGATAGTGTTCCTTGTACATGTTAGATAGGTCTTTGCCCAGCCTTTCCTCCTGCCTCCCCCCTGGGGTGACTTCCACTGAATTTTGCTTTCTTCTGTGCACATGTATGCTCATTGGTTAGTTCCAATTTAATTGTGAAAACATGTGGTGTTTGATTTTTTTATTCTTTAAATACTTCACTTAGGATAATGGTCTCCAATTCCCTCCAAATTTTTGGAAAAAGACTTGATTCATCCTTCTTCACGGCTGAGTAGTACCCCATGGTATACATATCCTACATTTTGTTAATCACCTCGTGAATTGGTGGGCACTTGGTTTGATTCTATATTTTTGTGATTGCAAATTTTGCTGTAATAATTTGAGTGCAGGCATCTTTTCTTGACTTCTTTTCCTTTGGATAGATATCCAGTAGTGGGATTGCTGGCTTGAAAGGCAGGTCTACCTCTAGTTCATTGAGGCATCTCCATACTGTTTTCCATAGAGGTTGTACTAATTTGCAGTCCCACCAATAGTGTATAGTTGTTCCTTTCTCTCTGCATCTGTGCCAGCATCTATTGTTTTGGACTTTTTAATAAAAGCCATTGTCTTTCTCACAGTCACTGCTCCGAATGTCCCAATACTGCAAGCTATGCTGGAACATGCTGTTGGGTATAGAAGAAAGAGCACTGGCCTGGATAGAAATCGGAAGATCTAGTCTAGTTCCAGCTCTGTCCAAGACCATGTAAACTTAGGGAAGCATCACTTCATTTTACTCACTTATTTTCTTATTATTAACTCATTTATTCATTGAACTCTGACTATGTGCAAATATTGTCCTGGTCACAGGGGTTACAGAGAGAAGTTAGATGTCATTTCCCTTTCTTCAAGGAGCTCATAGATTGGTAAGGGCGAGAGATAAGTAAAGACACATTTACAACACTGTGTTATGTGCTGCTATCAAAGTGGGCCCAATTACCCTGGGCTTCAGAGGAAGGAGTGATTCATCTGCTTGCCAGGAACAGAAAATGAGCAGCATCTTGAAGGAGGAGTTGAAGTTTGACAGTTGAAGAAGGAGAAAGGGCATTCGTGCAAAGTCAAAAACACACGGCTTTGCACAGCCAATTACAGCCCTCTCAGGAAAAGCAAGTTGTTGGTCTCGGTGTTGAAGGAGTAGAGGTGTGGAGTTGGGAACATAAGATAGAAAAGACACCTGGAAGGGTGAAATCAGAGAAATGACTATTGAAGGCCCGATTTTTCTTGGTCATGAAATATTATTTGTATGGACCTTTCCAGAGATAACATTCAACAGTTCAAATTATGATTATTTCCTTTTGTGAATTTATAGTTGCATGGTGCTCAAAAAATTTCCACGTACAATCTTGTGACATAGGTTGCTATGGAACTGAGATTTGTATTTGAGATGCATGGAAACTAGGACACAAAGACATTGTATGCTTAAGGTCCCTCGCTTCTTGGATTCAGACTTAGCCAGAGTCATTTGATTTATTCTTTCAGAATGAAAGAGAATATTAAAACAAAATGTAACAAAGCAAGCAAAACCCTCACTAATGAATGTAGCCTTATTAAAGAGACAAATTCTCCCAAATAGTGCATATTCCACTGTAATGCACACGTGATTATCACGGGGATTTTATTAGAGTGTAGATTCTAGTTCAGTAGGCTGGGACCCCAGCCACTCCATTTCTGATAAGCTCCTAGGTGGTGCTGAGGCTGGGAGGCTCTGAGACCATACTTTGGGTGACAAGGCTCAAGAGTTGCACTGACTCATACGGAAGCCATTATCCACATAGAGCTACTTAAGTTTAAATGTATTAAAATCAAATAACATGAAAAATTCAGTGTCTCAGGTGCGCTAGGCATTTTTCAAGAGCTCAGTAGACACAAGTGGTGGTGGATATCATACTGGATAGTGTAGACACACATTTCCATTTCCACCTTTATAGAAAATTATATTGGATAGCACTGTCCTAGAGAATATTATCAACATTTTAATAATATCCATTTTTCCAATGAACTTCTTATCCACAGGGACTGTATTTAGAAATATTTCATCAGAGAACAGGGCACAGGGATCACTTGATTTAAGCTGGAACTCCTGAGATCTAATCCCACATGTGCTATTTACCAGCTCAGTGTGGGTAGTCCTTAAATTTTCTAGGTTTCACTTTCCTAACCCATAAAATATGAATGTCAGATTATATAATCCAGAAGGTGCATTTTAAACTCTAAAACACCAAATCTCTAAATAGCTAAAAATTGCTTCTATTTAACTGCAGTGATAATAGCCTCATGAAACTCTCTCTCCCTCTATCCAGAACAGAATTTCTCTGTTCATAGTGAAAAGAAAAAAAAAAAAGGCACTTCTAAAACATTTCTCAAAACATAAAAGCTATTCCTTTTCCATCACATATTTGTTATTTAGTTAG
Organism: Perodicticus potto; assembly: GCA_963574655.1. NCBI lineage: Eukaryota > Metazoa > Chordata > Mammalia > Primates > Lorisidae > Perodicticus > Perodicticus potto. The sequence goes on from CAUYRH010070320.1 coordinate 28,134, forward strand.
GTATTACTTTTTTCTTTAGGATCTGTAGAAAAGTATTCATTTTATATCTAGTACCTAATATGTTCCAGATGCTAAGAAAATATTTATTTGAGCTCAATTCCTGAGAGCCAAGGATCTCAACTTCTGCTGTGTATTATGAGCATCCGGGGAAACCTTCCGAAATCTTGGTGTCAGTCCTATTCCCCTGACTCATTAAATCACAGTCTTTGGGAAGTGGGACCCAGGCTTCAGTACTTTTAAAATTTACACATTCTGTTTTTATTTGTTATGTGATTGCCCTTTCAACTTTGTCACATAAAACTTAACTAAATCTATACTTACATGGTATTTTCACTTTCCTAACCCATAAAATATGAATGTCAGATTATATAATCCAGAAGGTGCATTTTAAACTCTAAAACACCAAATCTCTAAATAGCTAAAAATTGCTTCTATTTAAGCAATTGCTTTATTGCTTCAGGGTGGCAGTCCCACCCTGCCCTTGAACAATTCAAGAACTTTACGGCAGTTCTTCTTCTTCTTTTTTTTTTTTTGCAGCAGTTCTTCTTAAAACTTTACAGTGCATAGTAACAACCTAGGGATCTTGTTAATATGGTCTAAAGTCTGTATTTCAACCAAGTTCCAGGGGATGTTAATGCTGTTGGTACACGGACTGCAGTTTTAGTATCAAGGCTTTACAACATTTTAAAATTGATCACCCTCTCCTAATTAAACATTATTATTGTGCAGCATTTTAGTTTTGCCCTTTCTTTTAGCCATATCACTTAAATATTATTAATCTTCTTTCATATATTTTCTTAGATTTTTATACATGTTTGTAATTTTATTATTCCTTTCATATCTCAAAATGTTCCAAAATAATTTTCCCCTTTAAAAAATACTTTTGTTCTTTTGGTGTAGACTTCTTGGCAGTAAACTCCCTATTTTTCCTTATCTCCAAGAGTATTTATTTAATCTTATTTAAATAATTTTATTAATTAAACAGTCTGAGGTTGATAGCTATTGTTTTGAACTGGATATTTGGGTCCCTTCCAAATTCATATATTTAAATCCTGATGCACTATGTGATGATATCAGGGGTCAGTGCCTTTAGGAGGTGATTAGGTTTGAGGGAGACTCTGAAGGTGGAGTCCTCATGATGGGATTAGAGACCTTATGCATAAGAAGAGGAAGAGACACCAGAGCTTCCTCTCTGCCATGTGAAGACATAGCAAGAAGGAGGCATCTAACAGCAAGAGCATCCTTGCCATAACCCAACCATGCTGGCACCCTGATCTCAGGCTTCTCAGCCTCGGGAACTGTGAGAAATAAATGTCAGTAGTTGAAACCACTCTGTGGTATTTCAGGCGAGCAGCCCAGGCAGACTAAGGCAGCTGCTTTTCCCAACACCTTTTAAGGAATCGTTCTACTGTTTTCTGGTTTTCATTGTTTCTGTCTAAAAGTCTTCTGTCATGCCAATTGACTTTCCTTTGTGTGTCTATTTTGTCTCAAGCTTCCTTAAAAGATCAAGACAAAGAAACAACCTAAATGCCCATCAATGCAGAAATGGATTGACAAGCTGTAGTATATGTATACCACGGAATACTACTCAGCCACAAAAAAGATGGTGACTTCACATTGTTTGTATTAACCTGGATGGAGTTGAAACACATTCCTTTTAGTAAAGTATTGTGAGAATGGAAAAACAAATATCCAACATACTAACACTGATATGAAGCCAGTAGATGATCTAATTCATACCCACATAGGAGTAAAACTAATTTCAATCGAAATTGGAGGGAGGGAGAGTGGGGGATTTGAGGTGCTCCCACTGAGTGGGCAGAATGTAGGGGTGTACGGCACACCATTTGGTTATAGGACATAACCACAAGAGGGACTCCACCTAACAAATTCAAATATTGTGATTTGGTTATTTGTACCCTCACATTAACCTGAAAAAAAAAAAAAAGAAAAGAAAAAGATCTTCTTTTATGTTTTACATTTTCACTATTAAGTGGTAGATGTGAATTTAGTATTATTACTCTTCCTTGGAATGTGCATGCTTCCTGAATCCTTCTCACTAGTTCTGGAAACCTTTCCACCATGGTCTCTACATATATTGCCTTTCCTTCCCATCTCCCCGCATGATTTCCTCTTGGGTCTCCAGTTAGCTGTATCCTCATTTTATCCTCTACATCTTATCTTCTTGGCATTTTGTATCTTCTTATCTCACTGAGCCACTTTGCGGATATTTTCATCAGATTGCTCTCTCGTTTCAAGGGTGACAGTGTTTGATTTGTTGTTCTTCCTGTTCATTGAGTTTTTCTTTTAAATCCACAAGTTATACATGTTTTCCTTCTCAAATGTCTCTGTTTTACAAATCTGCCTGCCTGTTTGTTTGGATAGTCTCTTATTATGTGCTCATCTTCATTGTTGTGCATTTTATGTATTTAAACATTCAAAAATTATACAGGTTCTCATGTTCTAGTTTATACATCTGTAGCCAGTTCTATCATTTGTTCTTTTTCTAACTTTCAGTGTTCATATTGTTAAATGCTTACTGATCTTTTTTTTATTGCAAGTTTACTGCTTAATTTTAACCTATGGTAGTCATATGAATCTATATTAGAGTACTGTTGCTCTGCAGAGGGCTTCTTCCTTCAGCCTTTCTCCTTGCTCTTGGCTAGGCTCAGTTTTTTAATTTATGATTGAACCACGTTTCAGTATCCAAATAACAGTGGTGATATTAACACGCACCTATGGGGCAATCCGCTTCCACTAGCAGACAGGTGGTAGGAGCAGGGATAGTAGTCCTTGGAGAGCTCACATACTTCCTTCAAGAAAAGTCACGCAAAATAGCCAGGCGTTGTGGCTGGCGCCTGCAGTCCCAGTTGCTCAGGAGTCTGAGGCAAGAGAATCGCCTAAACCCAGGAGCTGGAGGTTGCTGTGAGCTGTGTGATGCCACGGCACTCTACCGAGGGTGATAAAGTGAAACTGTCTCTACAAAAAAAAAAAAAAAAGTCACGCAACAGAGTTTATCTTATCCAAAATATATTCTTTCTGCTACGGAATTATTTCTCAGATCATCTAGCTTGCCATAATGCTAGAAGCAAAAATTGCTAGCTTCTTAAAAGAAAAAAATTGTTTTGAACAGTAAAAATATTTATCTAACTTGAGAAGTCTGCAGCAGGCAGTTCCAGATATGATTCAGTAGTTTTATGATGCCTTAAGGACCTTTTCTATGTTTTCATTTGACTGTTTTCTGTTTATCAGGAATAAATATATCTCTAATGGTTGGCAGATGGCTGCAGAAGTTCCAAGCATCCTAAAGTCACACAAGAAAATTCTTTCTAGTGTTTTGAATCTTTATTTGTAACTCAGTATTTCTATCTAGTATTACTTCCCTTTAAAGATTTTTTTGTAGTATAATTTTGCCACATAACTTGTTGTTGGTTATTTATAGGTTTTTGATTTTGTATTCAAAATATTTATTTTACCTTAATGTTTTTGAAAGATTATTTTTTGCTTGGTATAAAATTCTAGCTTGATGAAAATGTCTTCCTATACTTTAAGGATGTCATTCCAATGTCATCAGGATTCCATAGTTTTTGACAATTAGTCCCAGTTATCAGTTTTAAATGTTGCTTCTCTGCAGATTCCTCTGAGGAATTTTTTTTTTTTTTGTCTTTGATTTTTCTGCATTTGAGTAGGATATGACGATGTGTGATTTCTTTTGTATTTATTCAGCTTGAGGTTCACTGAACCTCTTGCTGTGCTTGGAATTTCTCAGCAATTATTTTTTCAAATATTGCCTCTGCTCCTTTCTCTTGTTTTGGGACTCAAATTGCACGCATGTTGGAACTTTTGAGCATGTCTCACATAATTATTATGCCATTCTCCTTTATTCTTTTTTCCTACCTGTGCTTTAGTTTGAATGTTCTGTATTGTTTTGTCTTTGAGTATACTAATTCCCTCTTCTGATGTGTCCAGTCTCTGGACAAACTCACCCAGTGACTTATTCCTTTCAGATATTCTGTTTTGATCCAGTACCTTAAAATAATTCCAAATTTTCTCAGTGTCACAGATTAGACTCCTAAGTCATGGCCAGTCATTAAAGAAAAGCATTTCATCAATCTCAATCTAATCTAGCGTCTATCTCTAGCTATCATTATGACAATTAGAAAAAAAAACAACTAAATAAATGTGCAAATTTAACCTTTTCATAGGACTTTAAGTTTTACAAATTGCTTTCACTTGCCCATGCCATTTGGAACTCATCATGTGAGATATGCAGGGAAAGTACATTATTCTCGTCATTGTAATTATAAAGCAAATGAGCTTTTCACTGGCAGGGCAAAGGCTGTGAGTCTGTGTTTTCTGACTGCAGACTCCTTGCTTTCACCAATTATACTGCTTCAAAGCACATGACCACTCAGTAGTGGAAAAGGGGAATATAATGTCAAATTTAAAGCATATTACATTTTCTCCTAGAGATTAGTATCCAAATATACAGTTACAGAGCTAGAAGGAACCTCCTAAAGAGATCTCCTAATCCACGCTCTCATAATAGCATATCATCTTACTAAAATATTACCTCTTAAGCTTGTGACCTTATGTTTGGATCTTGTAAGTTTGAGAAACTTCTTTGTCATCTTTAATTAGTCTGTTTTTCTAAAACGATGGAATGGGTGCTGAATAGATTTTTAATTGTTAATTAATCTTGAGTAATATTAAGGATGGTAAATTACTATCTGACAGTGACACACATTTAAAATTTGGAGACACTGGTTACATTAGTTTCTTTAAAAGCTTAAGCTGAAGTTATTTGAAATGTAGAATTCAAAAGAAATGGTGATACAGTTTTATGGTTAGCTGTTTTGCAAAATGAATACCAATACACATAGTTCACCCTAACTTTATTGTTTTATATAATTTTAATAATTTAATTGAACAGCACTTCATATTTAGGCTTTCGTTTCTTAGTTTTATACTAGTTTTTGCTCCAAAGCACTAAAAGTAGGACTTTTTGGTATCAACAAACCTTTAGAGAAAGAGTGTATAATTGTCATTCAAATACAAGAAATTGTTTATAACAACAGTAACCAGTTTTATATGTCATTTAAAACTGTGCTTTGCTTGCTTTATAAAAGAGTAGCACTTTCACATTTAACATTAAAAATAAAACCTCACTCTCTAGGCTATGCAAATTTTGGTAGTAGTAAAAAAAAATTAACATTGATAGTTGGTTATAAGCTACAGGCTTTGATCTAGTTTGCTACAATGGCACTGATTCTGGCCAATTATCTAACAAATGGAGATTTTGGTCACCGATGACAAGAAAAGAAAGCATGTGAATAGCTGTGTGTGAACTCATTACCACTGCTGGAGATATGTTCCAAAGAGAAAATCCTATCCCAGAGTATAACAATAACATCATCTTCTGATATAAGATACACATTTGCTGCACTGTGATAGCTTCCGTCGGGCACATTTGTAATTGGTGAATGGATTATTTTTACAATTCATTTGGGGCTGAGAAAATGAAGGCTTTTATTTTGGCAGGATTATTTGCTGTGAGATGCTTAACTCACTTCACTGTGGTTCTTGAGTATGGCTGGCCACACACACACACACACACACACACACACACACACACACACACTGGGGACCTTCAGCCTTTGAAGTGATCTTGAAGATATTGCCATAAGCACTTAAAAAAAAAAAAACTCATTGATTAGGTTCTCAGCTCCTGATCTTTTCCAAAGGCAGAATTTGCTAGGAACATTTAAAGGAGTTGGTGACTGGGAAGAGAAGGAGATGTTGTCAGGCCTTTACTTTTACCATATGGATGGAACACCAGTGCTCATTTTTCTACTTTGCTAAGCCATATCGATTTCAGTCCAGCACACGAAAGGAACTATGTGTGGAGTATTTCAGCATTTAGTATTCAATGCCAGGTCCTCGTTCTGGCAAGTCCTAAGTAAAAGAGGAAGTAATATTCATTCATTGCCCCCTCCCTTTCCTGCACCTTGCTTGGGGGCCCTGCCAGAACCAGGGGTGGAATGCCAGCCAGGAGGCACACTTCACACTCTGAGAGGTGCTATTCCTAAGCATATTATCCTCTTCCATGACTCCAACCTAAATCCACAGCTGAACAGTAGGATGCTGCTTGCTAATGTTGATCATTCTGGCAAAACAGACTGACAATTCTGCAAACCAGCTGAATTCCTAAATTACACGAGCGTTTTGTGATACACAGTGGCCTCTGTCGCTGTCTTTTTCTTTTTCCCCTTCAGTTTTATTGCTCCTTCTTCTTTCCCAGCCTGAAAATTCATGTCCCTGTACTGAAATGCAAACATAAGTGAATGTATTATTGTCAGACAAACAAGCTGCAGGGTTAGACTCAGACGCAGCTTAGATGCCTCTCCATGATTAGTTTGTTATTTGTTTTTAAACTTCCAGGAAAGGTAACTTAACTGACTATCCATTGTTTAACACTGGTTAAATCTAAATGAAACTGTGACAATCTCTACAGCAGATTTACCTTCCTAATTATGCTTGGCCAATGTTTCCCTGGACGGATGGAAAGAGATGGTGCTTGGGAGAGTGCCAAATGGCAGGAGGAAGTCTGACCTGAGATTAAAAATGTCCAAGGGTAAATTTCTGAGTGGACAATCTGCGACAAGATAAAAAAAAGAGCAGGTGATCTGACTATCATTATTCTTCCAACTCTGTGTCCACTTTCCCCTTGATTTTGAAGAAAACCTTGGCTGAAATAAACAGTGCACTTTAACCTTCACTAATCCCTGAGAGGAATACAGACATTTCTTATGCCTCCAAATGCTATTAACATCAAAACTTTTGGAGGGGGGAATCACCTGGTTACCACATTCTACAGCTCTCATCTCTTCCCATTTAAGTTCTCGGACTCCTAACTGCAGGCTCCATGATTTCAAAGGTCCGGGGCCCAATCCTCACTACAGGCAGAAGAAATTTCGGGGACTTGGAGAGCAGGATCTGGGCCTCAGCCTGCTGGCATTTGTCCTAACCAGGCCACATGTCAGGGTGGAGAGAACAGGGAGGAGTCTGGTAATCTGGAATTAGACTCATTTATGAAGCTGGGCTGGGCAATGAGAGACACGCTCAACTGTAAGTAATTAGGCACTGAAATTGTCAGGAGAAAAGAAGGACCAACTATTCTTTCTTTACACATTCTGCAAAAGTGAGCCACAGCCACTGTTTTTAGGGATGATGATAAAAACAATACTGGAGGAAGCAGTATAAATTAAATGATTAAAATCAGTGATTAGGCCATGTGATGTAGAAAAACAGTCCACCGTTGGCCCCTTCTTCTGCACCAATCATTGGCACAGACCCTGCTTCCTGCCTTGCTTCCCCTGGAGTTAGAACCTGGCTGTGTCTTTGGGTGAAGTCTGGTCTGGAGGGTAGACACATGATCTGGAGACCACGGGTGCAGACAGCAGGCTGCAGATGTTGGTGGGATAGGTGGAAAGAAGGCACGAGAGTGTTCTCCGCAACTTGATTTTAACATGTCCCGAACTGTGAGCTCAGTCTTCTCCTTCCAGTTTGAACCTGCCCACAGTCACCACCCATGTAGTTGTTGACTGCATTCCTATGCACAGCTAATTGTTAATCAAATCCAAGTGATCCTGCCTTAGTCCAAGCTTTTGACTGTCACCTGGACTGTAGAAATAGCCCCCTTCCTGGTTTCTCTTCTCATTCTCATCAATTTTCCCGCAGTGATCTACTGTGATCGTCCCTAAAACACATTTGACTCTGCCATCCCCTTCTTAACAATCTCCAGCGTTTAACCTGTCAAACAGGAGACTTTACAGCCTAGCTTCCACCTCGCCCTCCAGCACCATTCTTGCCGCTCTCGTCTTCCTACTCTGCACCACAGCTGCAAGGACCTTCTCTCCTTTTCCAAACTGACCAGGCCCTGCTCTTCTTCCTGTCCCTCTCTTCCATCCCTCACTATCTAGCAAATAGAAGCGGGACATGGCTTTTTCCTTACAATCAAAGAATTATCTAGGATGAAACTAATCACCTTCCTATAGTAAGATAACACTTGCTGATGCAGAAGGAATTACTGGCAAATCACAAGAAAAATCCCAGGTTAGGTTGAGATGATGTTCTGCCTTCATTAGATAAAACCATGAAGAATAGACCCAACGTGAGAAGAAGCTTACCCGTCTTGTCTCAAGAGTTCACTATGTGATAATTTCAGTTTGTCATATTTTAAAAGGCTTAACAAACCAGTGTCCAAAGTACTACATATAAACTATATGGAAAACTAGAATTTTTTTTTTTTGAGACAGAGTCTCACTTTATTGCCCTTGGTAGAGTGTCGTGGCATCACAGTTCACAGAAACCTCCCCAGCTCCTGGGCTTGAGTGATTCTCTTGCCTCAGCCTCCCAAGTAGCTGGGACTACAGGTGCCCGCCACAACGCCCGGCTATTTTTTTGTTGTAGTTTGGCCGGGGCGGGGTTCAAACCTGCCACCCTTGGTATATGGGGCCGGTGCCCTACTCACTGAGCCACAAGCGTCACCTGGAAAACTAGAAATTTTTCAGTCAATACACTTACTAAAATAAATAGAAAATTTACATTGTCTGAGCAGTCTAATTGAGTTGTTTCTGGTACCTAAAATCTTTATCTGAAGAAAGAAAGCTTAGACTTGAAGGTGAATAAGAATAAAATTTTGATGAATGATATGGTATTAAAAGCTATAGCTATAAAAATAATATAGACATTTCTTCAAAAATATTTGCATTTCACATTTTCATACTATTTCAGATAAATCATTGTAAATATCAAATAAAAACCAAGGTCCTACTAGTTTATCTGTAGGAATATATCAAAGAAAAAGGACTGGAATGATCTAGAATGCAATTTTCAAGGCAAGAATAATGCCCCTGATCTCAGTAGGGTTGTGATACGCTCTCTATGGAACCTATTGCTTCTGGTTTTTCAATTACAACTTTGAATCATATTCCTTGATTAGTAACAAGCAATCAATCATAATTAATTAGTTAAAATGTTCAACCGTTAAAATCATTACCATTCATTAAAATAATTATCTCTATTTTGGCTGCACTTCATTACCATTTTGGGGAAACACATTGCTTCTCTGTGCCAGCATTCTTAGTACAGATTCTGAACGAATGTAAGGTGTACAACAGGTAATCTATGTCTTACTTTAAAAAAATGGCAACTGTCTTTGGAAGTGTTCTAAACTTTCTTTTTGTTCTTCCTAAATAAAATCTGTCTTTGTTACCCTGAACCTTGTGTAGGTTATTTTTGCTTTCTATCTACTCTGTCTTTACTGCAAAAAAAAAAAAAAAGGCAACTTGAATAAGGTGTAGACTTTTGTTGTTCTTGTATCAGGGGCCAACATTTTACTACAGTATCATGGGTTTATAAACGAAGCTCTTTGAAATGAATTTTAGCCATTCACAGGATGTTTGGAAGTAAAGATTTTTGAAAGAATTTGTGCCTTGGAAGAAAATGTTTTTTTTTTTTTTAATTTGTATAAATTTAGGGAGTAAAAGTGCAATTTTATTACATTCATAAATTGTGTGGTGGTGAAATTAAGGCTTTTAGAGTATTCATCACCTGAATAATATGTGTTGTACCTATTAAGCACATTCTCATTATTCACGCTTCTCTCACCCCTTTACCCTTCTGAGTCGCCACTGTCTATGATTCCACTCTCTACATCCATGTGTACATGTTATTTAGTGCCCACTTGTGAGTCAGAACATATGATACTTATCTTTCTGGATATGAAGTGTTTCAAAAAAATGGCCTTCAATTTCAACCATCTTGCTATAAAAGACAAGATTTCATTCCTTCTTATAGGTGAAAAGTATGCCGTTGTGTAAACATACCATACTTTCTTTATCCAATCATCTGTTGATGGACACTTAATTGATTCCATATTTGTGTTATTATGACTGATGCTGCAATAAACATGAATGCTGGTAGCTTTTCAGTATTTTAATTTCTTTTCCTTCAGGTAGATACCCAGCAGTGGGATCGCTGGATCAAATTATTGTTCTATTTTAAATTCTTTGAGAACATTTTGTACTATTTTCTATAGAGGCTGTACTAATTTACATTCCCACCAACATTATATAAGAGTTCCCTTTTCTCCATATCCTTGCCAGCATCTGTTTTCTTTTTTTTTTTTTTACTTTTTAAAAATAGTCATTCTGCTTAGGGTAAGATGATATCTCATTGTGGTTTTAGTTTATGTTTTTCTGATGATTAGTGATATTGAGCATTTTTCATATGCCTGTTGATTATTTGTACATCTTCTTTTGAAAAATGTTTATTTGGGAGGGGGGATGAAGGTGGGAGGAGAAGGAACAAGGGGAGGGAATTGGGGTGCTCCCACTTAATGGGCATAATGTAAGGGTATATGGCACACCTTTTGGGTATGTGACACAACTACAAGAGGGACTCTACCTAACAAATGCAAATATTGTAATCTAATTGTTTGTATCCTCCATTAACCTGAAATGAAAAAGGAAAAGAAAAATGTCTATTCATGTTCATTGCCCATTTATTAAATAAGATTATTTGTTTTGGTCGTTGTTGAGTTGTTTGAGTTCTTTGAGTATTCTGGATATTAGTCACTTGTCAGATGCATGCTTTGAAAATATTTTCTACTACTCTGTGGTTGTCTGTTCACTCTGCTGATTATTTATTTTGCTATGCAGAAGTTTTTTAGTTTAATTAACTACCATTTGTCTATTTTTATTTTTGTTGCCTGTGCTTTTGAGGTCTTAGTCATGAATTCTTTGCCTAGATCAATGTTGAGAGGAGTTTTCTCTTTTAATATTTTTCTTCTAGTATTTTTATAGTTTTGGGTCTTATCTGATGTGTAGGTCTATAATCCACCTTGAGTTGATTTTTATATATGGTGAGAGACAGGGGTCCAATTTCATTCTTCTGCATATGGCAATCCAGTTTTCCCAGCACCACTTATTTAAAAGGGTTTTGTAGGAAGTTAGGCCCCATACAACCTGTGAGTGTCCCCACGCTTAGGGATGATGAGGGAATGAGGAAAATGAAGACAATAGAAATAAAGTAGAGTTTATAGAGTGGGTCTGGTGGTGGTGGTGGTGGTCAATACCCTTTGTGTGAGAGATAGCAAAGACTTTGAACTCTGGATGTACTCCATTTTTATTATTTTCTCTTGATCAGCCAATGGGTATTTGCAACAACATACATCATTCTTGTGGTTTCTCATGCTCTAATTCTGCATTACCCACTCAATTACCCTTTAGCTATTTTCATTATTTTTACTTAAGATACTTATCAGTCACTAACATGATTACATAAAACAAACCAGAAGGGAACATGGACTTTGGAGCTAGATGCCACACAGTTAATCCTCTGTGTTCATGTAGGGTAGATTAGTTGATGCCCTATTCATCACAGGAGCTGGGGTGAAAAAGGCTGAATCTTCTTATACCCATAAGAACTAGCCTTTCTTAGTCAATGAGTCAGCTACATGTGCTGTCCTAAAATGGCTTCCAAGCCCTTTGAGCCTCCAGCCAGGCCCTTGTGAACATTTTTCCTGGGGGCCTTTCTGGCTCCAGCTAGGCCCTTGCAGGCTTTTTTCCTGAAGTCCTTTGATGTTCATGCCAAGATGTCTTATGAAGCCCCCAGTATAATATGTAATTGGTGGACGCTCAGGTCCTCTCCCGTTATCCTGCATATTTGACCCTGATCACAAAATTTTTCATATAATCATTTCATTATTATATCAGTCTAACTCTATTCCCACAATCCTAACCTCCCTAATGTTCTCACACTGGGTTTCTTTTCTGTACTATTTATTGGAAGGGAGTCCTTTCCACAGTGTTTGCTGTTGTTGACTTTGTCAAAATTAGTTGGCTCTGAATATGTGGATTTTTCTGGGTTTTCTATTCTATTCCATTGATCCTTGTATCTATTTTTATATCAATACCTTGCTGTTTTGGTTTCTATAGTCTTGTAGTACAATTTGAAGTCAGATAATGTGATTCTTCCAGCTTTGTTCTTTTTTCTTAGAATTGTTTTGATAATTTGAGCTCTTTGTTGGTTCCACATGAATTTTGGATTCATTTTTTTCTAATTCTGTGAAAAATGGTGCTGGTATTTGATAGAAATTGCATTGAATCTTTATACTATTGTGGGGAATGTGGTCTAATAATATTAATGCAGAATATTTTTCCATTTGTTTGTGTCATCTACAACTTTCATCAGTGTTTTATAGTTTTCCTTGTTGAAATCTTTCACCTCCTTGGTTAAATATAGTCCTAGGTTTTTTTTTTTTTTTTTGGTAGCTATTGTAAATGGGATTGACTTCTTGATTTCATTCTTAGCTGGATCATTATTAGTGTATATAAATGCTACTTATTTTTGTATGTTGATTTTATATCCTAAAACTTTAATTAATTAATTAATTAAATCTAGGGCATTTTAAAGGAAGTTTTTAGATTTTTTAAGATTAAAGATCATATTATCAGCAAACAGAGATAAATCTTCTTTTCTAATTTGTATACCTTTTATTTTTCTCTCTTGCCTGACTATTTTGTCCAGGACTTCCAGTTCTATGCTTTATAAGAGAAGTGAAATGGGCATCCTTGTTCCAGTTCTTTGGGAGAAGGCTTTCAGCTTTTCCCCATCAAATATATTGTTGGCTAGGAATTTGTTATTTATGGCCTTTATTATTTTGAGATACGTTCCTTCTTTGCTTAATTTGAGGGTTTTTTGTTTGTTTGTTTGTTTGTTTAGTGAAGGGATGCTGAATTTTACCAAATGCTTTTTCTGTATCTGTTGAGATGATCATGAAGATTTTGTCCTTGATTTCATTTATACGATGCATTACATTTATTGATTTGCACGTGTTGAACTATCCTAGTATCTCTGGTGTAAAACTCACTTGATCCTTGGTATATCATCTTTTTTGAGGTAGTGTTGGATTCAGTTTGTTAATATTTCCTTGAAGATTATTCTATCTATGCTCATTGAAGTACTGGTCTGTTGTTTTCTTTTTTTGTTATGTCTTTATCTGATTATAGTATGAGGGTGATACTGGCCTCTTAGAATGAATTGAAGAGAATTTCCTCCTCCTTTATTTTTTGTAACAGTTTCAGAGGAATTTGTAGTAGTTTTCCTTTGTACATTTGGTAGAATTTGGCTATGAATCCATCTTCTCCTGGGCTTTTCTTAAAATGCTTTTACAATTTTATTAAATGGGCCTTGGGAGACATTGTCTTGGAAGACATTGGGTAGAGAAATGTTAGGAACAGCTGTGGAGTGTGACGTCTTATCTTTTTCTTTTGTGGTTTAGGGGTTCGCAGGCAAAAAGTCTTGGTCTTTCAAGGAAAAAGTTATTAAGTTTTCCTTCCTGGAGATTCTCATGGCATAAGTTTGTCAGTAGGATTGACATTGGTATGTAACCATATGTGATCTTGTATTATTACATTCATGAGGCAAATATTTATGTCTTATACCTCAATAGATTGTGTACTTTGTCAGGTCAGAGATTTTGTCTTGCATTCTAGGCCTTCAGGATGTGGACCATGCTGAGTATCTCAGATAAGCTCAATAAGTATTTGCTGAAGAAAAATTTGTTTTGTAGAGTATTCTGAATATGCTATTACATTAATTTAAAAAAGCAAAAAGCAATATAACTCACCTAGTATTTATAGGCATGTTTTAGAAAATATGACATTTTATCTTAGTTTTGAAGTGAAATACCACTTCTAAGTCCTTTGTTATTTAATGCCACAAATTAATATTCTTTCTAAAAATTTATGCTGTGCTTAAATAGGCTTTCAAAATCAACTTCATTGACTTCATAAATTTCCAATAGTCCAAACCTATTTTTATTTATCTTTTTCAGTAAATTTATAATTTTGTGCTTGAACTAATGCTTTTAGTCATTTTTCCCCTTAATGTATGAGAAATGTTATCACAGAGCTATGTTTGTAAAATGCAAATCTCAGGGCAAGTTCTTTAAACATTTGTTGTTTATAGATGTTATTGAAAGTTGTTCTCCTTTCCTTTCCATTTTCTGCTTTGCATGACTATTGCATGATGCCTTCTGTACTTGTATTTTTCCTAATAATATAGTTTGTATGATTTCAGCAACCAGGCAGTGATTTGAGCTGACATAGGAAGTTCTCTTTTAATTTTAGATATGATATAATATAATATAATATAATATAATATAATATAATATAATATAATATAATAATAGTAAATCAAAACTCAAAGAAATATCTTTGTTATAAAGTGATTTTTGGTCTTCTGGATATATACCTAGTAGAGAAATTGCAGGATTGAATGGCAGGTCTATTTTTAGATCTCTAAGTGATCTCCAAACTTCTTTCCAAAAGGAATAGATTAGTTTGCATTCCCACCAGCAGTGCAGAAGTGTTCCCTTTTCTCCACATCCACACCAACATTTTTAGTTTTGGGATTTTTTGATGTGGGCTAATCTTATTGGAGTTAGAGGATATCTCAAAGTGGTTTTGATTTGCATTTCTCTGATGATTAAGGATGATGAGCATTTTTTCATGTGTCTGTAGCCCATGTGTCTGTTTTCTTCAGAGAAGTTTCTATTCAAATCCCTTTCGCACACTGAGATGGGATCACTTGTTCTTTTCTTGCTAATATGTTTTAGTTCTCTGTGGATTCTAGTTATCAAACCTTTGCAGAGACATAACCTGCAAATATCTTCTCCCATTCTGAGGGCTGTCTGCTTGCTTTACTTAATGTGTTCTTCGCTGTGCGGAGCTTTTTAGTTTGATCAGATCCCAGTAATGTATTTTTGGTGTTGCTTCAATTGCCTGGAGATGGGGGTCCTCCTCATAAAATATTCTCCCAGGTCAATTTCAAATCTACTAAGTGTAGAGTATAAATGTCTTAACATAATAATTAAGAAAGTGCAGTGAAGGGTATATTAGCCAGTTTGATGTAAGTATTTCAAATTGCATATATAACCAGCACATTGTACCCCATAAATGCATTATAGTATTCAGCTATGATTTAATAATAATAAAAAAAACTCAAAGAAAGTTTCCAGGTGACATAAACAATGAAGGAACAAATTATATTCAGAGGGAATTAAAGCTGTGTAGCCTACAGAAAAAGTCAAAATAGATATTACTTATAATGTTGATGTAGGGCTGAAAAATCAGGTTAAGAACTCTGTATGCAGGGTTAGAGCCTAAACACACTCCCTGTATAAACCAGAAGCTGCCTACTCAGCTCAGACTGTGGGTAGAATTGGGTGAGCTTTGATATACTGAGACCCCTGTAGCACTAGGATATGGGCCAGAATTCACTAATAACTTGATTCAGAAATAAAAGTAAAACTTGCCATAAAACACATGAGTCACAGCAGAGGAAATTGTAAAATATCCTCTACAGCCCAGGATAAGTGTTTAACATTTATAGAAGATTGTTCCCACCTAATTTGATGAGTTCACAGAAATAAAGTAATCTTAGTACATAAGGGAATCTAACACCATGAGAGATAGTCTAAAGATCCAAGAGATGGCCACATTCAAGAACTATCTCTTGTAAGACAACAGGAAAGGGAACTTAACATATTTAAAATTTAAAAAAAGATAAGGCATGTAACAAGATCCTTAAGTCAAGAAGTACAATTAAACACAAAGAATACACATGAAAAATAGAATGTATATATAAATAAAAACATTGTTATTGAAACAGTAACAAAATATGTCCCCACTGTGTAAGTTAAACAATAATACAGGAAAAAAGAGGACTAGTGAGGTACAGTAGGTGATAGAGTTGAGGAAATCACTGCTGAGACATAAGGAGGTGGAGAAAATGAAAATGCTAATATACAAGGTTTAAAAGGGGATGCAGTGGAAAACTACATCTTCTATTAGGATATCCAGGATGATAAAAAAGAAGGAGGGAGGCAATATTTTAGGAGGTAATGACTGAGAATTTTCTAAAATGGAAGAAAGACAAGTATGCCTACCAAAGTAAATAGAAACCAATCTATATCTAGCCATATCAGGGTAAAATTCCAGAACTCTAATAAAAAGTGGAAACCATTTCAAGATACCAGTGAGTAAAGGCAGGGTATTTTTGAACTTGGAAACAAATGAGAAGTATAATTATAGGAGTGAATTACCAGAACTAGAAAAATAATAGAATCCTATCCCTAAACACTGAGGGAGAGTAATGTGAAACTAAAATTATATCATATAAGGGTGGTAAAGACATTCCCAGATATACATAGGCAAAGCACATTCCTACTTCCAAATCCTCATGGGAAAATTGCTCATGAGACCCAACAGAAAGAGAGAAAATGAATACATATATAGGAAGAGATCATGAACAAAGAAACCACTCAAACATGCTGGGAAGCCTAAATGCATATTGGCTAAGAAATGGTGGCACTATTAACTAAACAGCCACTAAAATAACACTTTAATACCAGCACTATTTTGGGGGAGAGGGTGTTAAAATGATAGTTAAGCTGCTAGATTTCAATAACATGAAAGGTCTGAGCATGTGATGCTATTTGGAGAGAAATAAAAACATTTTTAGACTGTTGTCTTTGTGGGGAGCAAGGTGGAACTATTTTAAACTTAATACTCTGTTAAAAAATGTGTAAGATTGGGCAGCGCCTGTGGCTCAGTGAGTAGGGCACCGGCACCATGTACCAAGGGTCGTGGGTTCAAACCCAGCCCCGGCCAAACTGCAACAAAAAAAATACCCAGGTGTGTGGTTGGCGCCTGTAGTCCCAGCTTCTCTGGAGGCTAAGGCAAGAGAATCGCCTAATCCCAGGAGTTGGAGGTGTGAGCTGTGACACTGGTACTCTACTGAGGGTGATAAAGTAAGACTCTGTCTCTACAAAAAAAAAAATGTGTAAGATTAAGGATGCATGTTATGTAGGGTTAGATAGGGTAACTCCTGAAAGAACATGGGCTTTGTGATAGTGTTGCCTTTGAGACAAGGGGATGGGGAAATTGGGTTTGGGAGTGTGGGCAATGTAAACTTCACCGTTATTGGAGGCAGAGGTCGTGGACAAGGACATAGCATCTGGGCCTGAATACCAACTGTGCTTCTGTTATGGGCTAAATTGTCTTCCACCCAAATTCCTTTGTGAATCAGAATATGATTATGTATAGATATAGGGTCCTTTGTTACCCTTTAAACAATTGTATACATTTAAGGTTTATAACACGATATTTTGATATACATATACATGGGGAAGTGATTACTACAGGCAAACAAACTAACACATCTATCTTCTCATGGTTACTGTGTGTGTATGTACGTGTGTGTGTGTGTGTGTGGTGAGAGCACCTGGAGTTTCTCTTCTCAGCAGATTTCAGTGTTATCAACTATCATCATGCTATACATTAGACTCAAGCCTTGTTCATCGTTTATAACTGCAACTTTATGCCCTCTGACCAACAAGTCCCCATTTCTATACTTTTCTACCCCAACTAACACAGTTCTCCCCTGTTTCTATGTATTCTACATTTTTAGGTTCCATGTAGAAGTGAGGTCACTATTTTTCCTTTCACATACAGCTTATTTCATTGGTATGATGCCTTCAGGTTCATCCTTGTTGTTGCAAGTGACAGCATTTCATTACTCTATAACACTGAATAATATTCCAGTTTTTGCATATGTCTCTCACAGTTTCTTTATCTGTTCATCTGTCAGTGGGTGCATAGGTTGTTGGCTTGTCTTGGCTACTGTGAATAATCTCTAGTTAGAATGAAGTCTTTAGGGTGGGCCCTAAGCTAAGATGACTGGAGTCCTTATCAGAAGAGGTGATTAGAATGTAGGCACCAATGAAAGATGTGAAGTCACAGGGAGAAGACAGCCATGTACACGCCAGAGAAAGAGGCCCCAGAAGAAACCAACCCCGCTGACACCTTGATCTCGAAATGTTAGCTTCCAGAATTATGAGAAAGTAAATTCTGTTGTGTGAATCACCCAGTCTGTGGTACTTCACTATGGTGGTCCCAGTTAACTAATATAGCCTGCTAACGCTGGGTGACTTGCTACATGTTTAAAATTCTATACTGCAGATTATTCTCTGCAAAATTGAGTTAATAACAACCTGTCTCATAGGGTTTTGTAAGATTTAATCAAATTAATGTATGTAAAGCAATTGGAATGCTGCCAGTACATGGTTAATCTTTAATAAATGTTAGTTACCATTGTTTCTTTTATTAAAAATATTAAATGTGGCAAACTTTTAACATTGATTGTGAGTGATGGAAATATCAATAGTTGTTATATTATACTCCATACTTTTAGGCAAATTTAAAATTATTCTGAGCAAAAGTAAATCTATTCTTTATACCCCACTCATGTAGAGAATTGATAGAAAATTGAAGAATGCTTCAATTGATGTCATGGTTGAGGGTTTATTAACAGCAGTATTTATTTGAAAACTATGTTTAAAGCATCTACTGTGTGTTAGGTACTAGCCTAATCCTTTGAATATGAACTAACTGTCTTCTCTTGTGAGTTTTTTTTTTAACTGGAAATAAAATCATTTTGGAACTTTTGATTCATTCTATAATTCCATGTCTGCCCACTGCTTTGCACATAGACATTTGCCTGGCAGAGCTTATTACAGGCTGACAGCTTGAATGTTTTGTGGCCCTATGTAGAGGATTTGATGCATCTGGAGTAACAGAGAAGGCTAGTTGAGAAGAATTAATGATTTTTCTGATCATCCTATTAGTTAAAGTTATCAGTTCTCCAAAATACAAAAGGCAAACCAAGTAGGTGACAGTAAAACTAGGAACGTCTGTGGAAGTTAGAATTAATGAAATGCAAACCAGGGTCCCTTAGTGTGTGAGTGTCATCCAGATGCACCCAGCTATAAAAGAATAATGCAAGAACTCATTAACTGGGAATCCTGTACAACTTCAAAAACAGAGCTCCACCAGAAGCGTGAGTTTTGTGACAACCTCCTGAAGCCTCAAAGTTGTGGGGAAAAGCTTTGTCAAATTCACAACTCACCACGATAGCTCAAAGAAACACACAGGAGGGTCTGAGCAAAGCTCTCACCTCATATAAAAATGTATCCATCATTAAAACCCTTCACTTGGCTTTGATTAAGTCACACTCCCACCCTGGTTCCATGCAGGTGTTGCCTTGCAGTTGATTCCACCAACACATATTCTTCTTTTGAACAGAATCACAAGGAGACCTAACAGCTATTGTACAGTATCAGGTGCTTGTGATAAGGCAAGGGATATTTTCACTGTGCCTTCCAGTTTCTACCACTCAGCTGCCCGTGAGGATAGAAAATTTAAATGAACGGATACTATTTAATTGTAATATATGAGGAGATGTTAACAATAAAGTATAAATAATGGTTTACATAGTGTCATTTTGTTGTTGTTGTTGTTGTTTATGAACCTCTCTACAAGGAGTAGAAAGCACTGTAGAAACCAGTTCCTTAAAAACTCTGGTGCTGTGAAAAGGAAACTGTCTGAGTTGAAAGATGCAGATTCTCACTCTGGACCTCTTCACTTTCTACTTGTGTGATCTTGAGTGAACCTCTTTATCTTTGAGCCTTGGGTTACTCATTTGTACCCTGACAATGACAACATTGGTTCCGCAGGATGGGTGAATATGAAAGGAGACTGTGTATATGAAAGCACGTGGTGGAGTGCCTAACATAAAGTGAGTCTTAAAAAATGAACTCTTTGGACTTTTTCTTCCCAATGGGAAATAAACAGATCATTTTTTTTTTTATTGTTGGGGATTCATTGAGGGTACAAGAAACCAGGTTACACTGATTGCATTTGTTGGGTAAAGTCCCTCTTACAATCGTGTTTTGCCCCCCACCCCTACCTCACCACTCTCGCTCCTTCCCTCTCTCTGCTCCTTCCCACCCCTCTCACTCCTTCCCTTTCTCTGCTCTTCCTTTCCCCACCCCTCCCTCATTCTTTCTATCTCTGCTCTCTCATTCCCTCACCCCCACCATGTCATTAATTGTCATTAATTGTCCTCATATCAAAATAGAGTACATGGGATTCATGCTTCTCCATTCTTGTGATGCTTTACTAAGAATAATGTGTTCTACTTCCATCCAGGGTAATACAAAGGCTGTAAAGTCTCCATTTTTTTAATGGCTGAATAGTATTCCATAGAGTACATATACCACAGTTTGTTAATCCATTCCTGGGTTGGTGGGCATTTAGGCTGTTTCCACATTTTGGCAATTGTAAATTGAGCTGCAATAAACAGTCTAGTGCAAGTGTCCTTATATCTTGCTTGTTTTTATTAACCTTTCTTGTTTGTGTATGCATGTGCACAGAGTTCACATTTATTTTTGATGTTTGATATTAGAAGAGTTTTGGGTCTTTGTACCAATGGCTAGTGCTCACTGCAGGGAAGCTAGACTGGATGATAACTGCAAAATTTTATTATTCCTTGATAACCTTTCTGCTCATCTTCCAGCTGTAATTCTCATTAAAAATGTTCATGACATGTAATTTTTCCCAAAGGGGCCTTCATTAAGTTAAAACCATGTGAACAAGGTGTCCTTACATTAACAAGGAGTAAATATAAACTACTGTATTTAAAAGTATCCTAGGAGCAATGAACAGAGGTGTGGGAGGTTTTCAAAAGGAGTTGAGCATGATAAATACCATATATGTTGCTGCCAATGCTTGGATTACAGTTACTAAAGACTCATTTGTGGACACTTAACACAACCCCTGGTTTGGGACTGTATTTAGAGATGAGGATGAACAAAGTAGTAACTTTGAATGATTTCATATATCAAATGAGAAAAAAAAATCGGCCTCTTTATATATGCAGAACAATATACCATCAGAATCCATCAGTAGGCTGGAATAAGCAGATACGGAAGAAATTTTTAACATCAATATTGAGGCTCCAGTTGTTCATTCATTGGCCAATGATGAAATAGCCAAAATAGCTCTGAATCCAGGTGAGCATGGTAGCAACGATGATGATGATTTTGTTATCACTGCAGGAAAAGTGCCTCTGGACAACATCATGACAATGTGTGACTGGCTTGTTGAAAGGCTAGAGTAGTATGCCTTCATAACAGAACAAGAAATCTTTCTGATTATAAAATCAAAGACACATTTTAAGACAAAAAAATAAAAACTTTTGTTAATGAGGCAGATGACTCTGAAGGAAACATCTTAAAAAACCATCCAAAAGATTGCCGCCTCATCCTCATCCCTAGTAGACCCCTTTCCTTGAACCTCAACTGCTACTGATGTTTCTTATCACCTAAGAAACAAAATACAGTCTATGGTGACCTTTTAACCAAAAGAGAGAGGACGTGGAGATGGAAAGGAAAGCTGGCCAGCACTGATCTTGCTGTTGTTTAACAATTGACGCAGGTATTCTGGGGATGCCACTGTGCTGCTTAGTTCTGTACACATCGTTGTTTTTTGCTGTGTTAATGATATGTCATATTTTTCACGAAGTATTTATATGTGAGTGTATAAGAAAATATTTGCTTATCTGTACTACATAAATTCAGAGTCAGGAACGGTGGTGATGCCAAACAACCACAGACTGTCCACAGTGGCAGCAGAGACACCATTGCTCTCTGATGCTTCAGTGTACACAAACTTTATTAATTTATATAATTATCATAATTCTGTACACAAATTATTTTTCAAATTTATAAAATTACCATCCATATGAAACATGGATGAATTTAATGTTCATTGACATATGGTATGTATGTTCACGGATCCCATCCTCAAGGTATCTCATTGTGTATATACAAATACAAAAGGAACAAAATCCCAAATCTGAAGCACTTCTGGTCCCAAGCATTTCAGATAAGTAGGTAGGTAGATAGATAGATAGATAGATAGATAGATAGATAGATAGATATAAATAGATATCTTAAAATTAGGAGTAGGATGAGATGAAATTAGATACCTAGAGGGCAAAAGTTAGGTATTCTTGGGCCATATAAAGGGATCTCTATCAGTATATCTGTCACGTCCTATCAGCTCCACCATTGACTAGGTATAGTTTCACCCTGAAGCATGATATTCAACCTCTTTGAATCCTTATTCAAAGAGTAATAGTACTCAGCTCACAATGTTGTTATTAATATTAAATTAATTATTACATGTAAAGTACCAAAAACTCCATCTCATCATGCTACCAATAAATTTTACTATTATTATATGTCATGATATTAATTATTATGATATCATATTTGATTCCTTTAAACTTGCAACATTTTAAGTTGTACTACCTGGAATTATGTGGTCCAAAGTTGTGCTAACTTAGTAACAAGAGTTCTCAAGTGAGTGTGTTTATGCCATGTCTGTCCTTGCCATACTGAAACTTGAATTATGCATACTTTGAATATAGAAAAAAGTAAACCTAGTTCAAAAATAAAGTATTTCGCAAGTTGTTAAATCAAACTGGAAAATCCTAATTATTCCCATCTTCACTTCATCTAGTTATTATTTATAATGTATGCTATAATTTTTTTAACTCTGATCAAATATTGCAGGACCTCACAAGACTATAAGTGCTAAACATTAATTTTCAACCTGGTATTTTTTCATGAGTGTGGGAAGAATTGGGCATTAAAAAAATGAACTTTCAGCTGTGTGGAGGGGGAAGGGTCCACCAATTTTATTTTTACTATTAAAACCTGTGTAAAAATAACATTATTTTTACACAGTGAAATCCCGTACAATATGTTGAAATGTCTAAGAAAAGAAAATAAAAGTAGGAAAACTTTAAGTGGGTTTGATTTTGAAAGCCAAATATTTTTAGAAAAATGTAATTAAACCTGCTTATGACTTTCTTACTTTCACCCATTTGGTACATCAAATGTTTATCTTTTAAAGGCCTGGCTTAGAACACATGTGCATGCACACACATAAATAAGGCATTTCTTGACGCTTTGCATTTCAGGATTTTAATATTTCTCTTTCCTAGACCTGGGGAGAGTACTATAATGGTAGGGATATGTCTTAACACTCAAACAAACACATAAATAAACTACCAGTAGGGGAAAATACCATCTCATTTCTTTAAGAATTTAACCTAACCAAAATTGGGCTTCCCTGGGGTCTGATTGACCTGTTCTAGCAGGACATTGCACATACTGGAACATCAGAATATTGCAGAACTAACTGTGAGGAAAGCTAACTAACCAACCAAACAAAGCAACTGTTAGGAAGTGAAGTGTCCCATCGCCCATAGTCCCTTTTAACCAAACTCCTTGGGCACTCTATAATCCATTCAAGTCACTGAGGCATTGTTCAAAAGCTCTGGTCCTTGGTAACCCAAGTGCTAACCGTTCCCATAGTGATTGATGACCTATAGGAAGAGTCCTCTACCTAAGCCTTATAGGGGTGCCCAATCTGTGGCCTGACAGCTGCATGCTGATTTTGCAAGGACTTTTTTGCTTATCTGTGGTGTTGGATACCATGAAAAGTGTACATGGACCTTTTTCTTTTGGCCATAAGCTTTCATTAGTGTTTATATATCTAACACGTGGCCCAAGACCACTCTGATTCTTTCAATGTGCAGCAGAGAGCAAAAAAAAAAAAAAAAAGGTTGGACAGCCTTGGAAGCCTTAAACCATGGCATTCAAAGAACAGTATTCACCTGTAAGAAAAGAAATGCCAATTAATACTAACTCATCCAATATCCATCCAATGAGCTAATAGAATGGATGGTACGTGGGAGTAGGGTGCTACCCCACCTATTGTAAGAAAGCTGAGAAATATGTATTTAATTTTTACCACCATCCCCAAAATTCCACAAATGAGCTATGTCCTGAGTAATCAGCAGATGGCGCTGTTCCCTGAGGCTCAGAGCTTTTCAGAGTACCTGTGTCCCTACAGCAAATTGTACTTTTCAAAGTATAAAGGAGAGGGTAGGAGGCTAGAAATCACTTTCCAAAAATACTAGTAAACCCATAGTTATTTACCATGAAGAATTCGCCAGGTAGTTTTGTTAACAGAAAGATAAAAATTCTGATAAATCTAGGCTACATAAAGCTCATCTGTGTTGAACCTGACTTTCTGTTTTGGCCTATGTTTTTAATACTGTTCCCAAGCATAACTTTGACTTTCATCCAGTCTATTCTGCCTTATAGTCCAGTACTACCTCCAGAAACCAAACTTGATTCTCCAGGGAATAATGGAGATAAGTAGACAGACTTCCAGTGGGACACACTTGTGGAGGATAACTTTTGATTCAATACTGACACATCTGGCTAATGGAGGAATAGAGTCTGGTGAGTTTTCTCTGCCTAGTGCACAATGTAAAGCAGGATGCAGTCCAACTTCCCATCAGAAACACTGGGAAGAGTATGTTGAAATGACAGATTTCTGAGCCTTACCTCAAAACTGCTGTATGTAAAACTCTGGGGCTATGCCTCTGGAACTCACTGTGATTTTAATCTTCTCAAGTTGATTCTATTGCAACTGGGCCATTAGTTAACAGATGAGAACTAAACAATATAACAAGTTCAAATGACCTATTGGAGAATCCTAAAATAATCTTGAAAGAAGCCTGAGTAACTTAGTTTTTAGAGACTCAAAGGACGGTATCATCCCTAAGACCACCTCTTAAGAACTTGTTTTGAAGAGCACAAAAGTTTATTCTGAAACGTTACTCATCTAAATAGTCACATTCATGAAAGAAATCTGTGAATGAAAAACAGTGATGTCGGCTCAGCGCCTGTGGCTCAATGGGCTAAGGCGCCAGCCACATACACCTGAGCTGGTGGGTTCGAATCCAGCCCGGGCCTGCCAAACAACAATGATGGCTGCAGCCAAAACATGGCCAGGTGTTGTGGCGAGCGCCTGTAGTCCCAGCTACTTGGGAGGTGGAGGCAGGAGACTCACTTGAGCCCAGGAATTGGAGGTTGCTGTGAGCTGAGATGCCACAGCACCCTATCCAGGGTGACAGCTTGAGGCTCTGTCTCAAAAAAAAAAGAAAAACAGTGATGTCGAGTTACTCTTTCCTATGTGTTTTTGAACTTTCCATTCAATATGTATTTAACAGCTACAATATATTAGGTATTCTGATAATAAGAATAATATTCCTATTAGCAAAGAACATACCTAGTGCAGATTGGACAGGGGAAGGTAAGAAACTATGAATTAGAAACTATAATACAGGCCATATATATTTGAATGTAGTAAAGAAGCATAGGGAGTCATCAGCAATACACAGGAGTATGAATTCTGATGTGGGGCAGTTTTGGTTTCTTCCTAGCAGAGATGACATATTTTTAATAAGAAATTATGAATGCAATGCTATTTGTTAAAGGAGAAATCCGATCATTTGGAATGAGCACCATTTTCCTCGGAAAAATCCATAAAAACAGCTCCTGGACCTCTGGGGACTGTAGGTAAGCCCCTGTCCTTGGGATGGCCAATGTCTCCATTCTCTCTGGTCTACTAGCCCTTCACTTTCCAGCATTCCCATGAACCTTTCCCAGGAAAGACTGTGCCAAGATTCAGACCTGGAGCTTCCCTTCCTTTTCACTTCTAGCTTTGTGAAGATGTAACATTCTGCTTAGAGCTTTCTTTGGGCTTCCACAAGATGCCGATCTTGTGTTTTCTCTGCTCTTGCTGCATAATTATCCATTTCTCCAAGGAATCCCCCTTTTCTTAGAAAATTGCTTTAGAAACTTATCAGCATCCTGGGTAAGTTTCTCTCAGCTGGCAAAGCTAGAAATTATATGCGTGTGTGTGTGTATTAACTCATGTAAAATATGCATATATTTAGATGTTCATCCATGTTTATTTATGTGAAGCTAAGGATGAGTTCACAAGTTTCTTCTTCTTTGGAGAAACCATAGTGAGGTGATTTATATTTAGCTATTTTCTTGTACTAGTATTTACTTATTATTTATATATATTAACATTTGCATGTGATAGGCCATTTTAAATTCTTAAATGATTTCCTAAAATGGGCTTTGAACATGCACCACTAGTTGTTGACATGCCTTTTTTTTTCTTTTTTCTTTTTTCTAGGGTCTTGTCTCTACCTCTGATAATGTTTGTGTCCTTTATCCTTTTGAACCTTTTATTTTTCTTTTGACAAACAAGCCAGAATGTTACCAACCAGTGTCTTGGAATATTTGCTTTTCAAGATTATCAAATTCTCAGGATTAAGTTTTATTTTGGCTTGCCACTCCAAAACAATGGGAGGAAAAGAGCTACATGAACTGCTCAGTGCTCGTAGTTCAGTGGTTAGGGTGCTGGCCACATGCACTGGGGCTGGTGGATTCAAACGCTTCCTGGGCCTGCTAAACAATAATGACAACAAAAACAACAAAAATATCTGGATGTTGTGGACACCTGTAGTCCCAGCTACTTGGGAGGCTGAAGTAACATAATCACTTAAGCCCAAGAGTTAAGAGATTGCTGTGAGCTGTGATGCTGCAGCACTCTATGGAGGGTGACATAATGAGACTCTGTCTCAAAAAAAAAAAAAAGAGCTACATAGACATTTCAAATTCTAACTGGTATAAAGTTATTTCCCAAAGAGTATGGATTTAAAATGTTGAACATTGCTGTATAGTAGAACTCAACAATTAATTAAATGTATTTGGAAGATACTAGGAACTAGGTTTGTCATTTTTGGAGTGGATCATTGTGATACCAGATTAAAGTTGCAGACATTAGTATGAAATCATGTTTAGTTTCATATAGATAAACATGGATAAGTATCTAAATATGTGTGTGTGTGTATATATATACACATATATATAAAACATTTGTTAATACACACATACAATTTCTTGCTTTTTCAGCTGAGAGAAACACACCCAGAATGCTGTATAAATTTCTGATGCAATTTTCTAAGAAAAGGTGGACTCCTTGGAGAAATGGATAATTATGCAGCAAAGGCAAAGAAGACGCGAGATGAGCATCTTGTAGAGCTGATAGTAAAGAAGTGCTAAAACAAAACCTAGCCAGAGCAAAAGATAAACAAAGTAACAATGAGGAAAACAAAGCTAAAAGGTACTACCTGAAAGGGCCAAAGCTTGTCCAAACCGAGCAAAAATACAGCGTGATATTGCAACGTAGCCCAAGGTATAAAATTAATATCTGTGAGTCCATACTGGCATAAATAAATAAATAGAGAGAACAAGCAAATCTTTGTGTAGAGGAATTCCAACTAACTAATGCAGACAAACTGCACCCTGGGGGTGGAGTCCTACTCTTCGCATATGGTCTATGCATAATCATTTTCTTCCAGCGAGTTTCATATGGAAAAGAGAAGAAAGAAAATACTTAGAGAATCCATAAAAGTGCTGCCTGAGCCCATGATCAAGTCATGTTGGATGTGGCTAAAGTGACTCTTTACTGTGTAGTCTCTTTTCTAAAACCCGGTTACTCCAATGTCATCATGAAAAAAACATTAGCAAAGTCCAGACTAAGGAACATTCTATAGAATACTTGATTGGTACTCCTCAAAATTCTCAACTTTATCAAGAATAAGGAAATGCTGAGAAAATGTCACAGGCCCTCAAGAGTGCCCAGCCTTTGGGGTTATCCATGCGTAATTAGAAGAAGATAATGTGTCTTGGGTCTCACATTGAATACACAAAACTAATGAAAGCTGATGAGCCAAAAAAAAAAAAAGTCCGTTCATAATATCTTCCTTCACAGATAAGCAAAAAATTCCTCACATAATCTGCATGTGATCAAAAGGCCTCAGTTTGGACCCTGGAGAGGAAACTAATGAGACTTGGTCATGAGTCTAACTAAGGTAATGAGTTACCTCACTGGGATTCAAGAACAGAAAAAGGATAGTAAATGAAAATTAAAAATGTGAATAAAGTATAGACATTAGTTAACAATCAATTATCAACTTTGGTTCATTAGTTGCAAAATGTATCATGCTAATATAAGATATCATTAATACAGGAAATGGGTAAAGGTCATGGAGACTACAATTATCTGTCTTTGGAACTTTTCAGTCAACTTAAAACTATTCTAAAATAGAGGGCTTATTTAAAAAAATAAACATTTAACAGATTTAAGTTTCTTGGAGGCCTTGTGCCTATGGCTTCTGAAGCATCCAGTTCAAAATTAAGGTTTGTATTATTTGAGCTTGCCACTGCCACACAGTCAGGAGAACAGAGCTAAGAACATTAAGCCACCTGCAAGTCCCCTGTGACATCAGGAGAGACCTCCTTGATACTCCACAGGTTTTCAAATGTCAGTGGGCATCAGAATCACCTGCAGGGCTTGTTAAACCAGATTGCCACCATCCTCCTCCCATTGCTGATTCAGTCAGTTTGGGGGTGGAGTCTGAAAATTTGCATTTCTAACAAGTTCCCAGGGGAAGTTGATCCTGCTTGTTTAGGGATAGTATTTTAAGAATTACTGCCTTGGCAGATTCTTGGTGAAAACTGCTGAAATAAATACCAGCATCCATTCACATTTTTTCTGTCTTGCTTCACATGTTCTAAGTTTTTTCATGAAGTTCACTAGAAAGCAAATTTAGAAAATAAATGTTAGGATGGATTATTAGGATGGATTCAGTATGGCAATTTAGTATTTTATTCTCTCATATACTTATTTTGTATCCATTTAATCATCCATTTATCCAACCTAGGCTATATTCTAACTAGGGATATCTGGACACATAATAAAGACTACATCTAATTCAGCAAGAGGTGAGTAGGGAAGATTTTTAAGAAGAAATTGATTTGAACTTAATTTTTATTGGCAAGAAAGAGGCAGCCAGAGATCAGCAGAGGGAGACTGACCAGGCAAAGGGCCCAGTCTGTGCAGAGTCACAAAGCACATTGGTATAGCTGGACAATGGCAAAGCATTAACTAGAGGAATAAAATATGCCCAAGATGAGGCGATCCCATTTAAATACCCCCTTTGTCTTCACCTAACTGTCTAAATCCAGTTTTTTTCTTTATGGACTGAATTTAATCTTATCTAATCCAGAGACCTTTTAACAGTGGCTCAACTCAAAGTAATCTTTTGTTTTTGTTGCTGTGTCCAAAAACTAGACAGTTCTCATTTGCTGTCACCATAAGTTAGTTCATCGTGGTTTGCATTTATTCTCATAACTCTCTGAACCTTCCAGCCTGCCATAGTGCTCAGTTCAGTGTCTGTAATATTGTAGAAGAGCCAAAGATGTGTATTCATTAAGCCCAATTTATCACTTGTACATGGGAAAACTTCTCGTATTTATACCAGTGATTCATGTGTCACTTAAGGGCATCAAAGCAATTGCACAAGGATGATGACCATAAGGTATGTGACTGTAGGTTTAAACATGGTATCATCATGGATGTCATAAATTTTCAGACAGTGCTTGCTTTTCCATTTCTAGTTATTATAGTTCCTACGCTCATTCCTAAGTATCCAAATACTAAAAACAGTAAACTGAATACATTTTTCATTAAATGCAATAGAGTATCTATGTAAAAAGACCCAGCTTTAGGAATATAACATCTAAGGAAGAGTATAGAACAATTTTAAGATCTACATGAAAATAAGACAATTTAAACAACAAATTCTATAACACAGCACTACAAAAAAATCTGGGAAATTAAAAGGGAATTTAAGATGGTGAAATATGAGAAGTAGAAGCCATAGCAGTAGGAAAAAAAGAGTGTAAAAAAAAGACTACCAAGTGATGAATGGATAAATAACACGTGGAATAATGGGATGTTATTTTATAATAAAAAGGAATGAAGTATTTATATATGTTATAACATGAAGAAACCTTAAAAACATCATGCTTGGTGAAAGAAGACTACGTACCAAATAATTCTGTTTATATGAAATGCCTATAACATGAAAATTCATACAGATAGAAAATAAATTCACGGCTACTTATGCCTAGGAGTGACTTGGGGGAAAGTGAGCATGGGTAACTCCTCAAGGGTATATTCTTCCTCTGAAGGTGAGGAAAATGATCTAAAATTGATCACAGAGATGGTTGCACAATTCTGTGAATATAATAAAAACTATTGAGTTATACACTGTAAATGGGTGAATTTCATGATATATGAATTCTAGAGCATTAATGTTTATAAAATAAAAATAAAAAGACTAGGAAGGCAGTTTACAGCCTTATTTAAAAGATCATTAATGTTAAGTCAAAAACACTACCCTTTAGAGACTTGAGTACAGAGAGGAATGGCTTATGCAGATGTAATATTTATTTATTTATTTACTTATTTATTTATTTATTTATTTATCTTTTGAGACAGAGTTTCACTCTGTCACCCTTGGTAGAGTTCTGTGACATCATAGCTCACAGAAACCTCAAACTCTGGGGCTTAAGCGATTCTCTTGCCTCAGCCTCCTGAGTAGCTGTCCGGGACTACAGGCACCTGCCACAACACCTGGCTATTTTTTTAGAGATGGGGTCTACCTCTTGTTCAGGCTAGTCTTGAACTCCTCAAGCAATACACACCCTCAGCCTTCCAGAGTGCTAGGATTACAAGTGTGAGCCACTGCACCTGATCAGATATAAATTTTAGAAGGATAATTTTGATAGCAGTGCACCACACACGTAGAGGCTGCATGATAGGTAGGATGTTAGGACTCTAATGAAGCTCAGCTGAACCACGACTGTGATTTCTGGGGCAGATCAGTGGAAGTGGCTCATTGGGCACTCAGAAGTAACACTGGCAACACTCACTGAATGCAGAATGACAGAGAAAGAGGTGGGAGAAGGGAAGTTTTGTAAGCCAATTTTGTGTGGCAAATGGTGATTTTAGAGATCAAAATAGGTGATGTGGGGGGAGGAGTGGAAAAACATAAAAAGTTAATAGAGTTAGCTTTTGATAAGCTGAGTTTGTTCTTTTGTGAATAAAATATGTCTAGATGCCTAAGCATCCAGTTTGACTGGCTTCATAGTGGTGAAGAAAGAAAAAACAAATCATTGATGTTGATATAAAAAAACTAAGAGATTGAAGATTTCCAGAAAGTCCCCATTTTCTGTGGAGATGGGGACTTTAAAAAAGTATATTGGCAAAGAATGTCTTAAAAAGGAAGAAAATTGGTGGCGCCTGTGTCTCAAAGGAGTAGGGTGCTGGCCCCATATACCAGAGGTAGTGGGTTCAAACCCAGGCCTGGTCAAAAACTAAAAAAAAAAAAAGAAAAGAAAAGAAAAGAAGAAAATAAGGAGAAAGTATTTATTATGGAAACCAAGAGAAGTGGGATTCAAAGGAGTAGAGAGCAGGGCCCTCAAGAGGAAAGTCGTCTAAAGCTGCTGTGAACATTTTGGGAGCAAATTCAGTCACCTTTGGGAGATGAAGAGAAACCTGCGGGGAGACATGGAAAAGGGGTGAAGTGGAAGATGCAGTGACTCTTTGAAGAACATAGTTTTTACCTAGAAGCACTCAAGGAACAAAGCAAAAGGAACATAACACTAGAATACAAGAAAGATGAGGTAGTAGCAGATCAAAATCAGTGCTGGTTTGTTCTCACTGTGGAACCAGGAACAAACAAAGCGTGGCCACTAAACTTTTTTCAGTCATCTCTCTCTTCCTAATTTTGTTTCCATGGATATTCCATCTATAAATTTTATCCAGATCACTCTTGTACCAATCTGCATCATCTTCCGTACTGAATTTTGAAGAAAATTATTTTCCTAACTGAAACTGTTTCTTTTATTTACTAAATTGACTAAATTTAAGCATAGAAGCCTTTGTTCAAAAATTTTTACTGAGCACCTACCACATGCTACGTGCAGTGCTAGCTGCTGGTATTATGAGGAGCAAAACCTGACATGGACTCTTTATTATATAACTAATACTTTGATATGTGTTATAGGCATTGATCAAGTCATTACAAAAAATAAATTCAAAATCACTGTAAGCCCTATTTTTAACATTTCAGATCATTTTGAATATTTGTCTTTATTCTGTCTTTATTCTATGTCACAAGACTTTATATTTCTTAGTTTTGTACAGAATTTTGGGAATGCTGGTATACCTCACTGAATCCTCATACCACTAAGGCATAAGACCAACATCTGAAATGATTTTCAAAAATCACACAACCATATTTTTAAAGCCAGACCTGAAGGCTGTCACCTGCCTTGTAAAATTTTGACATCTTATCTATTCATGTCTTTGAATATTAAAGTATTGCTATGTGATCCACAATAAAGCCTTATAGAAAAGTACAAAACAAGAAAAATGTGAAATATACAAGGAAAGAATTTCTTGTGTTTTCTTGGCACTATAATTTTCCTGGAATGTTCTTTGGAAATACATTATTAAAATGCACATTGCTTATGGAAAGTATTAAAATGATACATCCAGATCCTTAAGGTACAGGTTTATTTGAAGTGTTAAATCAGAAATCTAGAGAAGCAAACAAAATCTTAAAGCTCCTTTTCTTTTGAAAATCCTTTTTTAAAAAAGTTGTTTGGGGTTCATTGAAAGTACAAAGTAGGTTACACTGCTTGCATTTGTTAGGCAAAGTCTCTCTTAAAATTGTGTCCCATCCCTAAGAAGTGTGTCATAGTCCGTGACTCCCATCCCCCTCCCAACTCCCCTCTCCCAGCTTCCTCATTCCCCTGCCCCCCACCTTGAATTGATTTGAGTTTTTCTCTTATGAGGATATGTATTAGATTGTCTACTGGCCTCATATTAGAATTTAGTACATTGGATTCTTGCTTCTCCATTCCTGTAATGCTTTGCTGAAAAGAATGTGTGCCAACTCAATCTGAAAAGCTCTTGATTAGCATTTTAAATTTCATTAACATGAGAACTGCAGGTCATAGACATAATAAATTGGGATCGTGATAAAAACCAGGGTGGTCAGAATAGGGAGTGAGTAGTGGAGGTTACATCAGATTTGAAGAACTTATGTTGGTGTTCACATTTGGCTCAAGAGAAATGGGTCCTTTTTCCAGGGATAAAGGCCACTTGCCAAAAGCCAGGCTTACACAGGGAAACTTGTCAACAAAGCCCAAGAAGTATATCGGTATAGCCAGCATCATACCCAGGAATAAAATACTGAATAACACTTGCTAGTGTCTAGTATTTTCATGATTCCAATTGTGAAGTCTTTGCAAATGGCTCTTCATCTTTGTCTCCAGCCATTGCTTAGGTCTTCAGCTCAGTATTCACATCCCTGACTTCGCAGAATGTCTTTCTAACCCCAAACTCAGCAAGACTCTCCGTTTTCTTTCTCAAGTCTGCTTCTATCCCGAGTTCCATCTCCCAAGTCACCTGAGCCTGCAGCCTTAGAACCTTCTCCAGTTTATCCTCTTCTCCCTTCCTTTATGGCTACATTCAGTTGCTGGATCCTCCCGATTCCTTTTCCATCTGAACTATGAGATACAGGACGTTCTCTGCGTAATTACGGCCATCGTCTTGGTCCTGGCCATACTACCTTTCACCTAAAGTGATGTGAAGAAATCTGAATTGGTCAATGTCTCTCTCCCCTTAGCTTTCCCTCCTAATTCACTTTTCACCTGCTGCAAAAATAATTATTCATACCCCTGTGCTAAATTCCAATTATGCTCTGTTTCATATAAAATAAAACCCAAACCAGCAGCTCAATAATCCTTATCATGTATTCTTTAGCCTCAATGATTTTTTTTGAAAATTACCTCCTAACCCTTCTTCAGCCTACTTACTATTTGTTAACCCCTGCTTTTTCTTGTCATGGTATTTTTTTATAATGTCACCTCTTCTTATAATGCCCTCCATCTACTGAATTTCTCTGTATCAAAACCCTATCCATTTTTCAATTATATTTCTGTAAAGCTTCCCAAAGCATGGAAGCTAAACCATATTATCCCTTCTTTCCCCCCAAACTCACCTAATCCTTAATCTATTTCTAAAAAATAATTTTAGTGTTAAGTCTCCTCCTGAAATTTACTATTCCAGAGAGCACAATGAATTCTTACCAAACTTAGAAAGATACAAAGCATCTATTTAAATGTGCTATGCAAGAAGGGCCACTGAGATTCTGAACAAGTGAACATGCTACAAATTCAAACACCAAATTCTGTAAGAGCCACACAGCATGCCCAAGGTCACACAGCTGTGAGAGGAGAGTCTTTATTCCAAGTCCTCTGACTTGTCCCTCATGGCTTTTTGCCTTACGCCAGCTGCCTCAATTTAACCCACAGGTTTCAACACATCCCATGGGTCTCTTTTTACTTTTCAACCAGTGAGTAAATGTGTTTTCTCCCAGACTTTGGTGGAAAACACAAATGCATGTTCTTTTTCTGATTCACATAATGATGTTTTCTGCCCTCTAGGATCTCCGTTCCACTGAAAACAACACTCCTGCTCTGTTTTACTTGGACACCAACATGTAATTTTGCTGAACTTCTCCTCACCCCTTGGATCTTGGACCCTGGACTGCAAGCCGCTTTGCTTCTCAGTTGCCTCACAAGTACTTTCTGGTTTCAACCCGGTTGGAAATATTGAGACAAGAGTCTCTCTCAGAGTGTAGTGTTTGATCACTTTTACTTTTTTGAGTTGGAGGGAAGCAAAGCCTCTAAAAACAAATAAACAACAGTTAATCAAGCTTTTGATCCTCCTCAAAAGTTTGAACTCCATTCCAGTTTGAGGCAAAAAATTTAGGTCAGCTCTCATCTTATTTATTTGTCTCAAATTTTTCAAGGGAGCCTTCACCTAGGATGCCCCAGGGTAAAAACACAGTAATATACATACACACACACACACACACACACACACAAGCACACATACTCACATACAGTTACCATGTTATTTTAAAATCATCCACATCCCCAATGGAAGCACTGCAATTTCAACATAGCTAAAAATAGCAATAGCAATAACAAATCATCTCCAAAACCAACAACATTTTATCAGCTCATCCTGCAGAGAGACTCCTTCCATATTCCTTCTGTAGTATGATTTAAATGATGATATTAAAAGTTTACACTACTCCAAATATCCATAAAATCATCCTACCTGCTTACTTGAAACTCCCTGCCATTGGAGATTTAGTCCTATGAATGAAAATACTAACCTCAAAAAATCCTTTAATATCCTAGGAGGGGGTATCATTAAGCTACTGACACCTCATTGTGAATTAGTTTATAGGAGATTAGGGAGTGAGTCACTCTTAAGACCTGGAGGAACTCCCCACAAATTTAAACACTTGCTCACTATATCCCAAACCCATCCTTCTGCAACTATGCCTGTCCCACATTTATTCACTGCTGTTTACTGTTCAGCTATGCTAAACACTGTAACTACCTAGAATTCATTTCACAATTTAAGGCTTGGCTCAAAGTTTGTGTCTTCTTTAAATATCAGGATGGGATGCTTACAATGTGCCAGCTATTTTACAGGGCATTGTTTGTTTACTTTTCTTAGTGACTATATATGGGGGTGAGCTTAGGAGAAATAGATCTAACTAACAGATAAAATACATGATACATGATAGAATATATGGTGTCTATTTCCCCTGAACTATCTGTCCAGCTAACAGATAGAATGTATGATATCTATTTCTCTTGAAACCACCTGTCCAATTAACAGAAGATATGATAATCTATTCCTCTTAAGCTCACCAAAGGCTGTGCCATATCCATCCTTACAAACCTAATTTACAATGTTAACAACCAGTAAGAGTTGCTGAATGGAGAACCTTTATTTTGTGTGACTACGTTAGTTTGGACAATAATCGAAGCAAAGTGGCAACAACAATTTGGAATGTTTTATTTATTTATTTATTTATTTACTTTATAGGAAATTTACTTCAGGTTAATGTGATGGTACAAACCACCAGGTCAAAATATTTGATTTTGTTAGGTAGAGTCTCTCAGGTGGCTATGTCCCACACACAAAAGTCATGCCAAATATCCCCACTCTGTGCCCTTTCGATGAGAGCACCCCAAGCCCCTCACCTCATTATTCTCTCCCCAACTTGAATTGAAATGAGTTTTTCTCCTATGTGGGCATGCATTGGATCGTCTACTGGCTTCATATTGGTATTGAGTACGTTAGATATTTGCTTTTCCGTTCTTGTGATACTTTACTAAGAAAGATGTGTTTCAACTCCATCTAAGATAATAAAAAAGATGTGAAGTCACCACCTTTTTATGGTTGAATAGTATTCCATGGTATGCACATGCCATAATTTGTTAATCCATTCCTGGATTGATGGGCATTTGGGTTGTTTCCACATCATGGCAACTATAAAATGTGCCATGATAAAAAAACAAAAAAATCTAGTGAAAATGTCCTTATGATAAAATGATTTTTTTTCTCCTTGTTTAGAACAATGTTTTTGATGTGCTAATTGGACTATCAAGTAGAAGCGTTCAAAAGGAGACTCTAGGTCAATATATAGATTCATCCTGAGCCACATTTTTATATGAATTAGTGAATGAAATCAAAAGTTTTAAAGAGGTGGGTTAAGTATATGATTATGACCACAGGGAGAATAATGACCAGTGTGCAATAGACAAAATAGATAAGTGTATAGCTGGGAGAAGTCAGAAACTTGGTGATAGGCCACATTAAGTTTCTCATAAAAACACTGCAAGTTTGCTTGGAATATGGTATCGAATATGACTAAGGGCCAGGAGGAAAAAAGAAACAAGTAAAGTTTTAGAATAGCTTCCAAAGTCATGAAAGATGTCTGTGAAGAACACATTATTAACATGCAGTACTGAGTCCTCAACTTAGCTTGACACACAAATCTATAGCAGTGCCATGGATCTCTATTAAAGAGTAGCAAGTTAGAATTTGCCATACTAATTAATTTACCCTGGTTTGATCTATTTTGTATGTATAAGAGGTAAGGCAATACTAAAGGCATTGGATTTTATTTTATCAAATAGAACTGCAATTCTTCTAAATAAATGATCTTTCATCTCTCTATACAAACTGAGAATTTACAAGATCTTAAGGGATGTACCATTGTAGATGTCCTCCCAACCACCTCTGCAATAGAAAGGTAGAAGGGTACAATACAACATAAAGAAATAGGAAATTTGGAATCAAAAGACCTGTGCTAAAGGCCTGGGGATGTAGATCCAGTTAGCAAGTGGTCATAGTAAGTGTCACCAAAGGGGAGAACAATGGAGGTTGTGCTATGAAACTGTGGTGCCAAAGAATTTAAGGACTAGGAAAAGACCTTACAGGTCTTCTTGCCAGTAAGAAGTTAACTGAATTAACACCACATATCAGAATCTTGTACAAAGCTTTCACATAAAAATGCCATGTCAAAGCCTCACCCCAGAGGTTTTGATTTTATTAATCTGTTGTGTTACCTGGGGAACAATAAGTTTGAAAAGCATGCTAGGTGATTCCAATGTACGGTCAGGGCTGGAGACCTAGCTGAATTCCTAGTTAGTCTAGGTGTGAAAACTTAAATCCAGAGATATCAGTGATTTGGCCCTTAGGGCATAGCTGGTGGCAGAGGAAGAAAGGAACTCCTCTCATTAGTGCAGACATTTGGACAAGTCCCAAGATAAGACACATATCTCCTGGAATGTGACTGCTCTTCGCCTTGAAGGTTAGTTTTCAAAATCAGGTGGTAAAGCAACAGTGAAGTACCTCTAGACATCATCTATTAGAATGGCCAAAACCCAGAACTCTGATAGCACCAAATGCTGGCAAGGATGTGGAACAACAGAAACTCTTATTCATCACAGGTGGGAATAAAAATGGTGTGGCTACTCTGGCTATTAAACACACTCTTATCACAGGACTCAGCAATCACTCTCCTTGGCACATATCCAGATGAGTGGAAAATGTATATCCACACAAAATCATGCACATGCATGTTCCTAGCATCTTTATTTATAACTGCCCAAACTTGGAAGCAACCAAGATGCTCTTCATCAGGGAAGGAATAAATTGTGGTATGTCCATGAAATGGAATATTACTCATAACCCAAATGAAGTAAGCTAACCATCTATAAATAATATATGTGGGAGAATCTAAAATGCATATCAGTAAGTGAGAGAATTCAATCTGAAAAGGCTACAAGATTCCAACTATATGAAATTCTGGAAAAGATAAAACAGTAGAGAACGTAAAGTGGCAGTGGTCACCAAGGGCCAGTGGGGAGGAAGGTGTGAATAGACAGAACACAGGATTTTTAGGGCAGCGAAACAGTTCTGTATGTTATTATAATAGTGGAGTCATGTCATTATACAGTTAAAAAAATGTATAATAAAAGCCATAACGTGCAACACCAAAATAAACACTAATATAAACTGTGAAGTTTGGGTGATGATGCATCAATATAAGTCTGTCCATCATAATAATTGTGCCA
The DNA here is from genome assembly GCA_963574655.1 of Perodicticus potto. NCBI lineage: Eukaryota > Metazoa > Chordata > Mammalia > Primates > Lorisidae > Perodicticus > Perodicticus potto. The sequence goes on from CAUYRH010070320.1 coordinate 66,418, forward strand.
GTCTGTTGGGGGATATTAATATTTTAGGAGTCTGTGTAGGTGTGGGAAGAGGAAAACATGGGAAATTTCTGTACCTTTTGCTTAATTATGTTGTGAACCTTAAATTTTTCTAAGATATAAAGTCTATAACAAATCATGTCATAAAAAGTCCTGATTCCAGAGGGAGCAGCCTTTTGGGGTCTTCAAAGATGCTCAAGGCTTGGTCAAATTTTCTTCTCATGCCATGTTGCCCACCTTCCAGAGTCTCTCACCCCTCCCTACTTGGATGAGAATTCTCATGGACTAACTGCAATAAGGGCTACAAGTGCTTAACTAGGGGAATAGGTTGAGCTTTTCCTCAACCACCATGAGAAGAAAAGGCTATGATGGATATGAAGGCTATGAGAACTGAACTCAATGGACAGTTGTTTTTAAACATGTCATCAATGTAAATCATCATCAGGATTAAAAACAGTGGTTGCCATATGTTCACAGGCCAAACTTATTATTTATTGCCCAAGAGAGGGTGAGAGTCAAAGAGAGAAGAAGGGTGCAAGGGATGCAAAAGAGAAAGTCTAGAGAGGAAAATAAGTGCTTCTTGTGCAACAGTGTTGCCTCACGCCACTTCCACCTTGTTTCACAACTCCAAGCTACCATTACATAGACTCCTATGTGGACAGACTGTTCCTGCCACTTACATGATACTTTCCTCTCTCACCATGCCGTACCCAAACTTTGGAAACAAAGCAACAGAAAACTACCTGAAACCTTGGCTAACTTGCCTTCTTTCTTCTCTATAACAATAGGTGATAACAAAAATAAAAAGATAAGTAAAAAATAAATTCACATGACTCCAAAGAATTGACTTCTAAACATATCATTAATGCAACCCTGGACATTGAAGAAGAGAATCAGCAAGTGAGACAACTGAGAGATAATAACATTGAAACTGACTTTAAATAAGCCTTGGCAACTATGATATTTTAGAGGCAATCAGAGACGAATTTATCATGAAGCTTAACCTTCAGGGCCCTTACCTGTATGACCTCGCTCATGGTTCAGAGAAGGGACTCATGTACTCTCTAAGTCACAATGTGCACTTCTTAATTTTCAAAAATAAGATTTTTAATCAAAATTGATTTAATACTACTCCCATTTGATTTGTTTTTTATACCTTTTTAAAAAGGAGTTTTTCTTCATTTAACTTTTGTCACCTGAAATTGAAAATGTTCTACAAGTATGTAAAATGTATATTATTAAACACAATGAAATGAGGCATGTCTCTGTTGTTTTCTATATTTGTTTTAAACAATATGATGCACATGCTGTAATAATAAGTGTGGGATCAGAGTCCTTGACTTTTGGCCTTATTTCTGCTTCTTTCATTTCTCTTTTTACCCTTGGGATATTTCATTAGCGTAAGTTTAAGTTTTTTCTACAATAGTACTTCATGGAAGATGCTTATATGATCAAGTGAGGTAAAAAATAAGAAAGAACCATGTAAGCTCTTGGGGGAAGAATAGGATTTTTTTTTTAACCTATGTATTTTTTCTCCTTTTAGTGGGAAGAAGTCCTTTTGCAAAGTAGACATTTTAATCTAAGAAGCAGTCACATTAGCAAGAGAAAATTTATTAGCCTAAAGTAATCCAATCTTCAGATTCTGAAAGACCTACTTCTGTTTCCTTGGAGAGTCATAAAGACACAATACTGGCCCCATAAAGTAGATTTAGGAACATTGATGTCTGTGGTCATGACCTCACAATATTCCACCAGATGGAGCCAGAGATTGAGGAGAAAAAAGGAAGACCACTACTCATCAAAGGAAGTTTTATCTGAACTCAAAAACAACTTAGAGTTTAGTGTGAATGTGTGTTTACCAAATAGGTTGTTTCCTTTCTGGCTATGGATAATATTTGAATATTTTCTCAGACACTACAGGGTAGAAATGAAGTGATACACTATAAAGACAACAAATGAGTAAAGTATTTTATATTCTTCAAAAGGAAGTTACTATTACTATCGTAATGTTTTGAGGAATCGTACTTCGTAGTAGTACTGTGCCTAAAAACAACAAAGTTATAAATCATTTTGCCATCATTTATTGGACATGAACCCCAAAATATGAAGATTCACAAAGGAAAGATTTAACTCTACATTTATAGAACTTATATTTCATAGAGAGTAATAAAACATCTGTATGTAAACCAAATAAATCGAGGCATGCCAAATGACTCAGCCTCACCTCGGGTCTCATTTACGGAAACACAGACTTCTGGACAAATGTGCTTGAAATCACTTTCTCTCTTACAGGATTATTTAAAGGTATGTATTATATCACAGACAAAATCACTTCTGAAAAAGTTATCTAGTTCATTTTTTTTACAGTTCTCTTAGCAGTCAACAGTTCTGGTGCTTCTTTTTCTCAATATTTTTCAACTCTCTTTGAATTCACCCCCCTCCAAATGCTCATGCTGGGTAACTCTAAAATAGCCATAAATTTAGTGGTAACATGAATCCATTCCTTAATACATTCAGAAAGGAGTCAATAGACTGTTCTTAGAAGTCTAGTTTTTTTTCCTCTCTGATTACTTTCTCCACCCCAACTCCAAAAAGACATTGGGTAGATAATTTCTAGTGAATACAATTATTGTCTTTTGAACTTCTAGAAAAGATGAACTAACATAAGAGCCCTCATTAAGGACTGCTTTAATTATTAGTCTGCTTTCATTACTTTTACTCTGTTACTCTTATTTTAGTGTCAGAACCAAATATGTCACTATGTGTTTACTGTACATAGAAGCTAGGTGAGATACTACATGGAAAAAGGACCTTTGAAAAATTGTTCAAGCATCAGGCTACCAATGGATGACATGAAACTAGATGGAGACTCAGAGCAGATAAGCTTTAGTAAATTCAGAGGCTTCTAAAGTGGTTTGCTAATGTTGTCTCCTCAAAATCAAACAGAGAACAAAGTCTCTATTAGACTCTTTATTGACTTCATGTCTGGAGCAGATAATTTGTAGTTTTCTCATCAAAGCTTCTTTTCCATGTCCAATGAATAAACAACTCCCTAAAATGGCTAAACAATTGGACTGAGATTTGGATGTAGCTTAAATCATTAGATTTAGAATGAGAGGATTTTTAAAAATCCAAGTCCAGTTAAAAAAACAAACAAACAACAACAACAAAAAAACCCCAGCATAATCTCTTTCAGAGCTAAGCTTCTCCAACAAGGCTAATGAACCAAGTTGAAAGTTACTTCCTTCTTAGACTGTGTTTTGAATGCTCTCTCTACTTATGCCTATAGACTATATTCCCCAACGGACCCCCAGCACCCTAGCAGTTTCTCAGTATCTTTTCCCCTTCTCAACAAGAAAAAGTTTCTGGATCCTAAAGAGGGAAAGCCTTCCAAATGGCAATCATCCCATCATCCAATGGAATGCTTATCAGTTACAAAATAAACCGAGGAATAAAGAAGGGATGTTTTAAAAAATTCGAATGAACCAGAACAGTGGCTTATCTATACTGATGCTTCTGGCTTTCTCTGCAACAATGTGACTTTCTCCAGCAAAATAACTGACAGGCAGCTTTTCTAGACAACCAGACTCTTCAGTCTGTTTCTGCCATGGTCTTGGTGTTTTAGGTTCATGTGGCTGAGGACTTTGGTAATTGAAAAGCTTACCTGATTTCTTTCCCCATCTTCTTTACATTTCCTTTATCCCCAGTTCTCCTAACCCAAATTTCTGAAGTCTGACATGTAGGGGTGGAAAAAACAAAAAAGCACAGTAGATAAGATAGGGGACAGACAAATCAAACAAAGGAGCTTATAATCTCTTCCGGAGACATGAAACACATGCATTTCAGAAAGTAAATGAATCGCTTTTACTCTTCTAGAAAGAAAGACTGAAGACTCTCCCTTCTTCATTTCTTTATCTCCCACACTTCCCAGGGAAGAGGGGGATTTTCCCCTCTTTTCAGGGGACACAAAAGGTAAATTCTGTCTCTTGCTTTCTGTTTTTCTTTAAAAACGTGATTCTGGCATGAGAGTTTCTGATAGTTCAGTGCTCTGAAGGCCTTCCCTAGTTTTATAACAGGTCCCTGTAACAAAAGTGGAAATGCTTTAAAAAAACAAAACCGGATTGGAATAATTATATGAACCACTATATTCTTTGAAATTTTCTAGGAAATCATTTGGCATAAATTAGAACAGGCTGGGAATTGGTTTATGATTTAAATTTATTTTTGCCTCTTTTAAGGATTTTCTATCTAAATCTCTGTATCTCTGTAGAACACAATCTACATCTACATCTGTGGATTTATATGTTTACATACCTGTATGCGTGCATATGTTTAATTTTAAAATCCTCATAAAAACACATTTTCTTTTTTCTAGAAGTTTTCTTTGGGATTGCTCATGATTTTCCAATCCAGAATTATATAAATAAATTATATCATCCTAAGCAATATGTTCAAGGAGTTACTACATGAAGTAAGCAAATGTCATATAAAACCCCACATAAACAAAGTTCCTCATTGAGGTTTCTTTGAAACATGTTTATTATTGGGAACTCATTCACTCTTCAAACTCTCTTACCTTTAAACCATTTCCAAACTCAAAGAACCCCGGAAAGAATTCATATGCCTGAAGCTATACCACCCCGAAAGGATCTTCGCTTTACTTTTTACAATTGTCAGGTGGAGACGGGGAGCTGGGGAAGGAGGAGGGGTGTGCTCAGCTTGAGCCAGAAGGAGGCCTGCAGCACACCTGTGTCAGAGAGGGGTTCCAGCCTCCTGCCAGTGACTTGGGCCTGAATCAAGCTTTTAAACTTAGGATGTGAAGGTTGCTGTGTGCTTTAAAAAATAACAAAGAAAAACAAAAATCCTTGGTCTAGTGTCTCTGAGAGAAGAGATGTTAATCCCCACTCCGACTGGCCTGTACTGATTCTGGGAACATTATAATCTGCTTATCTCAATTTCACCTTCAGGATGAGCCGAACAAGGATTCTCATTCATTTCTGGTCTCAGACTATGCTTCTTCCTGGACCCATTAGATAACAGGTGTGCTCCATTCCAGAAGTTAAGCGGCCCACCCGTACTTGTGCCCTTGCTGCCTCACAAATGTGAATGTGAGCTGCGGATGGATGGTTCAGTGGTTCACATACGTGGGCAGCAATCTTGCATCGGGTTCTTTTCCCTATAAGGGAAGACAGATGTGGAAAGGGAAAGCCACTTCTGGAGGATATTAACAGGTTTGTTTTCATGTGAAAACGTGGTCATCCTGATTTATAATGCATGGATACTATATGACATAATACATTGTACATGGCAAAACCTAACATTTCATTGAGGAGAAATATTATAAAGTGCACTTTCCATCTAAACCAATACAGTTCTTTATCTACTTTAAGAAGAGGGTACAGCAGCCTTTATCTACTTTAAGAAGAGGGTACCCAGAGTCTCCAGTTTCTTTCTTTTTTTTTTTTTTTGAGACAGAGTCTCAATATGTCGCCCTCAGTAGAGTACTATGGCGTCACACCTCACAGCAACCTCAAACTCCTGGGCTTCAGGGATTTTCTTGCCTCAGACTCCCAAGTAGCTAGGACTACGGCACCTGCCACAATGCCAGCTATTTCTTTGTTGCAGCTGTTTAGTTGGCCTGGGCTGGGTTCAAACCTGCCACCCTTGGTGTATGTGGCTGGCACCATAACCATGGGTGCCAAGCCACTCTCCAGTTTCTTTTTACGCCATTTTAAATGCTCTCTTCTCTTGTTGAGAGAGAGAAAAAAAAAATTAGCAAAACTTCCTTCCACCTCTTCCTCTCCCTCCAAGAAAGTGACCAGAAGCCTTACCTGTGATCTCCTGGGGAACAAGTCTGCAATGGAGGCAATGGACAGATATTAAGGTTATAATGAATGCTCATCTACAATCAAATATTTGATGTACAAGCAATGTCAAATATCATTATTTGTTTTAAAAAATCAATTAAATCTTCCTCTGCGCCTTCATTTGCTCCAGCTAATAGAAAATATATCTTTGCCATTATCGGAGGCCTTTCCTCTTGTCTAGTGTTGCCTGAGAGCCCAGAACATGGCAGCCAGGATGTGCCTCTATTAGTCCATTGTAATAAAATGCAATCCACCTTGTTAGGGTTGCAGATAAAATAGAGGTTGCTCGGTGCTATGGTTTGAATGGTGGTATTCCCTCCAATATTCAAATTGAAACTTAATTCCCATTGCAACCATCTTGAGAGGGCAGCCTTGGGCAGATGATAAAGCCAGGAGGGCTTCACCCTCACGCATGGCATTAGTATCCTTACAAAAGTGTTCAGGGTTGAAGGGAGCATTCTGTCACTCTTCTGTCCCTCCTACCATGTAAGGACACACCATTCTTCCCCTCCAGAGGATGTAGTGACATGGCCCTATCTTGGAAGCAAAGGGCAGTCCTCCCTAGACACCAATCTTTCTGACACCTCGATATTGAACTTTTCAGTCTCGAGAACAATGATTTTCAACCAGTGTGCCATGCCATGAGAGGATCATAGGTGTGCTGAGAAAATTTTTAAAGATCACTAATTAAATTATTTTTGAGAGAAGTCCAAAGCACATTAAGTATTATTTTTACCCCTTTTTTCTGATCAATATAATTTAAGTGTGCTGTGGAAGGTTAACTATAGATTCAAATGTTCTGTGAGATCTAAAATGGCTGCAAAACACTGCTGTAGAACCATGAGAATAAATTTCTATTACTTATAAATTACTCCACTCAGTGGTATTTTGTTTAGCAGCATGAACAGACTAAGCCACCTGCTAATTTTGAATTTAATATAAACAATAATTTTCAGTAACAATATGACACAAATGTTGCAGGAAGCATATTTATCCTAAAAAGTAACTCAACATTACCCTGAAATTCAAATTTAGTTGGGTGACCTGTGTTTTTATTTACTAACTATACTCCTTTTCCAAGTCTTCAAATTCTTCCATAACTGTTGTCTCAAAGTCTGGGTCCCATTCTTCCCCAAAAGTAGGCTTTGCAAATTCTTAGAGAAAGAACCCCTACTTGGATTCTAGTCTCTTACATACAACACAGCAAAATTTTCTTTGCTCTTAACTTCCTCAGTGGTCACCTCACGTCCAGAATACTTATCAGAGAGTATCTCCTTCTACCCTCCACTGATTTTACGGCTTCTGAAAAATACAAGCTTGGAAGCCAGGTAGTCTAAAAATAAGTTGCCCTTTCTACTCTGTCATCCTCTCCTATAAAGCTCCCCCAAGGAGAAATGTTTGAAGACTGGAAGAAAGGAAAGGAAAAATAAAAGAGGATCAAACCCCAAATTAGTACCTCAATGAAGCTTTCTGATAAATTGCAATGTAAAAAGAAATCTCACCTCTAATAAAGATGGCCCTTTTTCACTGTTCGCTCTAGATTTATAAAGCATCATATTGCGATTTAGTGAAAATTACAACACTCTTGGATAAACCACTGTGAAGTCACTGATTTTCCACCTTTACAGGGTGATTCTAAGGACTTGCAGGTGTTTTGGAGTTGATGGGGAGATTGGACTTGCCTTGTGCTGAGTCAATAAATCTTTCCATCTGTGTGGCTTTGTGTCTCCTTTCAGTCAACTTGGAAGGAGGTGAATCAAAGTCAACCCTATTTAAGTAATAAAACTAGAACCATACAATAAGATTATCTATGTTGGTCTGAAGAACATTTGGACTGGGAGGGAGCTGGCTGAACAAATGGGTTGTACATCAGATCATATGATCTAGTTATCTAAACCTAAATAAGTTCACCAAGCTTATGAAAACGTAATGGGGTAGTTTCCTTTAATATGAGCAAGCTAACTAGTAAGTACCCCAGTTATTTATTTCTCCCTGATAGATGGAAAGTCTGTTTACCTATAGAAAAAAAAAAAAAAGAGTTACCTTCATAAGTATGAGAAGTGATACTCTATAATTTTGAAAGTTCAGAAGACCCCATCTGTCTATCTCAAATAGTAGTGATTCATTCATGAGTTGCTCTGAGTGCATTTTGGTTCTTGAAGGAGAAAGCAGAAAGAAGGAAGGAGGCCTGACTGTTTATTGTTCTAATTCCTGCCAAAATACTTGGCCTAAGGAACCTCTCTTCCTCACAAAGGCCTGATGTGCAGTTGGTCCTAAAGCAGAACCTGAACTACTTTCTCCAGGTGAGAAAAGTACAAAACCACAAGGAGGGACTGGGAGTGAGGGACTTTTTACCAGCACCTAGAAACGGCTAGCTAGAAAGCTCAGATTAAATAAATGCTGGCTTTCTCTCCCTGTCCCCCCCACCCCATATCGGCCATCAACCCCCTACCTCTCTTTTTTTTATTATTATTATTTTTAAAAATAACTATTTACTCTTCATTTCATCAGAGAAACAGGATATCCTAGAACCATTGGAAATACATACAAGGCTCATAGGTATTTTAAGATGCTGGAATCTAAGGAAACTATGTGTTTTTTAATTAGAACTGATTCAAATGCTTTGACAAGTCTTGAAAGAATAACATATGAGGCATTCCAGGTTTACCCTGCAGTCAGGCTCAGCATTTCCAGCCTTTGAAGTTGCTGATTTACACACATCTGTGATGGCCTCAGCTGGACCCACCGCTTACAGACAACTTTAAGAGTCATAGGCCTCAAGTCCACTGTATTTAAAGGGTCTGAGAAGGCAATTCTGTTCCTCTCTGCTTGCACATTAGAATTACTCTGGGAGTTTTCCAAAATTCTAATGCCTGTGCAGCACACCAGGTCAATTAAATTAGAAGCTCTGGAGGTGGCATCCAGACACCACGCATGTATAATGCTCCCAGATGTGGGGTTAACAATTAGAATAAACGGATTTTAAAGTATTCATGAATTAAGATTTCTAATAGGCAGGTCTCTGATGCATTGTCAATACCTTACTGCGACCCACCTTAGGGGAAATGTTACCTAACCTCAGGGTTGTAGGGACAAGCAGAGTTTTTAAGGGAGGATACCACTGAAGCTTCTAAGGAAACAACATATCTTTGACTGTTTATCAGTAAAGATAGAGAGAGTTTAAACCAAATCGTGTCTGGAAGCCCTAATAGTAATCTCCATTTTGTCACTGGCTATCCTGTATGACTCCAATGGGCTTTAGTTTCCCCATCTGTTTCACAAAGGTTGAGTTTTGATCAGCAACTCTCAGCAGTGATACACATTAGAATCACCTGAGACATTTTATAAAGTCCTTATTACCCAGGCTGCATCTAGACCTATTAAATTAGAATTTCTGGGGCAGAAAATCAGACTTTGTCATTTATAAATATTTCTCATGTACGGCTGCCAACTAAAATGGAGGATGACAATGTTTGGAATTTCAGATAAACTAGAAGTAATCTTTTTAATACAAATATGTCCCAAATATTTGCATTTAAAAATACCTGCATTTAAAAAAAAAAAATCTTTCTTGCTGACCTTAAATTCAAATTTAACTGGGTGTCCTCTATTTTTACATGTCAAATATGGTAACTTTACTCACGTGATTAAAATGTGCAGCCACAATTACTGCTGTCCTCCCTACTCAGAGTGTGAGCTCCAGATCAGCAGCACCAACTCCAGCTGGGAAAAGTGAAAATATGCGGGACCCATTCCACACCTATGGATTTTAACAAAACCGTCCAGCTCTAATCGGCACATTAAAGTTTGCAAGGCACCAACCTAGGTGACCCACCACAAAGTTACCAAGCGTCTTCCAGCCTTTCCAGCCAAAGTCCGCAAATCCAGAGATTGCTGCACAAATTAAAACAAGCCCCCAAGTTCTGTGAAGTTTCAGAAATGGTTTTGGCTACACTTATGGCAAGGAAATGGGTTGCTTCTATTTTTCACCTCAACTCTAAGTAAAAATGCCGTCACTCTTTTGTGACATGGCTTTTGGGATCCAATTAGGCCCCTGCTCAATCCTTGGCCTGTCCATGCCTTGTTCCTTGCACAGAGACAGGGCCTGGATTTTGACCCAGATCTTGCTCTAGTCAGGAGAACATGAAGCTAGACTGACTTCATCTGGTTGCCAACAACCCCAAAATGGTGACTCAGACCTGACCTGTCTTTGTAAATATACTCCTGCACATAGAGGATGGGCTCCCTACCTTTCATTCTTAGCTGGGCCTGTACTTCGCTAACATGAAGACATCTGTTCTTTAAGCAGATATGTAGATATATGTGTGTATACACAGACAAACAGACACACATTATATATATTATTGATGTTAGTAAAATTGTTAACTCTACTAAATTAAACAGGATTTCAGAATCTCTTTTAGAAGTCTTAAGCCTAAATATCATTATACCCTAAGCTATACCTTATCAAACACCATGATCCTATTAGCTACTCACTCTCTGAGCTCAAGGCAAATCAAACTGTAGATATAAACACCAGACATTCTGCAACATTTATCTTATGCTTCATGAAAACATCACTCCAGAGTCAATTTTAGTTTTGTTAAATATGTCCACCCTTTGTTCCAGTTTCAAGGTTTTAGATAAAGGGCTAAGTGTACATCAAAACCCACAAATATGAACACTTGTGTATTTAAAGAGAATTCAATTTTTATGCTTCTAATTTTAATTACATCCAACTCAAAAAAGCATTATTTTGTAGGAGATGTTTGTAGTGTAAAAGGGTACTTCCTTTAAGCCCATGAATTCATTAGACTAAGGGTAATTGATACTCCATTCTATTAAATTGAAAGACAGTACTCTGTAAGTTAAAAAGCATTCTAAATAAATGAAGATATTCTTTAGGACTCAGGATGCTCTATTTTGGTTGGGCATGGTTGCTCACACCTGTAACCCTAGCATATTTGGAGGCCAAATCAGGAGGATCCCTTGAGGAGTTCATGGCTAACCTGAGCAAGATAGCAATATCCCATCTCTACAACAATTTTTTAAAAATTAAAAAAAATATGAATCGTATATCTGAAATTATCCTTAAAACTCTTCTATTTTACATTGGAAAACAATTGAAAGTATAAGACGGTTGAGGGAATGAATTAAATCCTCAATTCTCTGGTTTTGGTTGCTTTCCCTAGGAAACGCCATCAAAGTATTCTATGGCTAAATGCAATTTTTATTCCACTTATTATTCCAAATGAGAACAATAGTTGCCATAGTAACTAACTTTGGTGTACATATACCTAAGTGACTTCACAATTAAAAGACAAGTTAATGGTGCTAATGTACAGCTAGCAGTTTTCTTATGATTGGGACCAAGCTGATGACCTAACTTACATTATTTTTCCCCTTCAATTTAGTATATAGTTGACAATGAACTCAGTTCTTCCCTCTAGATCATGCCTTTGGCTGTGGAGTTCCTGACTGATGTTCGCTGGCTCCAACTTGCCCTCCTACCATGGTGAGGTGACAGGACCTCTTTGCCCCATAGGGATGGGAGCCATTCAAGCCAATACCCACACAGGGTGGAACTCATTCTCCCTGGACATAAATCTGCCAGATTGCCATCATCTAGATCATCCCCCTCCAAGGGCAAGCTGAATCATAGATTACTTCACAGCATATAGCTAATAAAATAACAGACTCAAAGGTTAATGCAATTATTTTCCTGAATTTAAGACTGTATACGGAGACAATTAGTTAAAAAGTGACAAAAAATATTATTTGTAGAAGAAAACTGTTAGATATTAAATTGTGTAAAGGTAGTCAAAGTTATTTCCAAGAATATAAGAATTAGGTTAATCTATGGATACTTTCCTAAATAAAACATAGTATGCTTAATGAACTTATTGAACTTGTATACATTGGTTATAAAAATACACTGGATGATGTAAAATGGCCAATGCTCTTTTTGGTAGTTTCTTAAAATAAAAACTGAGGCATTCTCAAGTATTATCCAAATTCTTCACCTATACTTCCTATTGTTACATTTTTTCCTCCCCCACCACACACTTTTTTTTCCCAGAGACCACTATAGCCAGTTCAGGTAGAATGTGTCCTGCAAGGAGGTCAGTAGATATTAATAAATTGTATAAGGAGTATTATGGGAATAAAAAACAATGTTTCCTTCATGGAAAGACCAGAAAACCTGAATTCAGAATAGGAAATACAGATATCTGTCATGTCCATGTACATCTGATATTGAATAAGGTGCTTCAAAAAAATATACAAGACCCCAAAACTTACTCCTGTGGTATACAATTATATTTTACTTTTCCTGCACAATCTTTTCCCTCAAGTCCTGTGTGCTTCATTCTAATGAACTTTAATTGGACGTCATCTCTTCAATTGCTGAGAACTTTCCCAGTTACCATTTTTTTATTTATTCATTTATTTAATTTCTGTTTAATCTGAGAATACATATGATTAGAGTATATTGTTTGCATCTGTAAGGTAAAGTCTGAGTTGCAGTTAAATTCTTTCTCCAGGTATTGTGCCACACACCCCTACATTGTTCCTGTTAGGTGGGAACTTACCAAACACTCCTCTACTCCCATACCCCCCTTCTCTCTTCCCCTTACTTGAACTTATTTATTTATTTTTTTAATTTTTATTTTTTATTAAATCATAGCTGAGTACATTAGTGCAATAATGGGGTACAGTGTGTGGGCTTCATATACAATCTGAAATATTTTCATCCAACTGTTTGACATAAACTTCATGGGATTTTCTTGTTTATTGTGTGAAAACACTTGTGTTATGCATTTAGTAGGTTTTACCTGTCCCTTCTAAGATGCACCATAAGTGTGATCCCATCATTTACCCTCTCTCCACTCACCCTCCCCCTCCCCTTCTCTCCCTTATCTCTTCCCCCATATTCTTGTGCTATAACTGGTTTATAGCCTTCATATGAAAGCTATAAATTAACTTTATAGTAGGGCTGTATATATTGGATACTTTTTCTTCCATTCTTGAGATACTTTGCTAAGAAGAATGTGTTCCAGCTCTATCCATGTAAATATGAAAGAGGTATGTATTTTTCTATATATACAAGAATAATATTTTTTAGGTTGGTGCCTTTTTTTTTCTTTTTCTTTTCTTTTTTCATCCTTTCCAGTTATCATTGTTGAATAAAACAATACCCTAAAACTTAAGGACTTAAAATGTGTTCATATTTTGTAGATCATGAATTTTGGAAGGTGTTTTTAGTTCCGGGCCTCACACATGGTGGGATATTCAAGAAGGCTGCCATACCTGGGTCTGTTAAGCAAAGTGTCTACCACAGGCGACTGACTCACGTGGCAGCCTCAGGGTAATCAGGGTTATGTTTTCTCCAAAAGCAAGTGTCCTAGCAGTAACACCTTCTATATGACCTAGAAAATCACTCAATGTCACTTCTGCCATATTCTATTGATACCAGCAAATCATGGAGTCAAGGGGACAGTTAGACATCTTCTTTTGTGATGGGGTAATGGTGAGGCTCATGAATTTGTGGCACTGTAAGTATTACCGCAGCTGTTGGAAAATATGCACAGGTGCTCATAGAATTAACTAAAATAGACTGGATTCAAATGGAGATAGATGGAGGTAGATTGGTTCAGTTAAACTATGTAGTCAGCTCTCTGAATCCAGGGGTTGTGCATTTGTAGATTCAGCCAAACATAAAGCAAAAATACTCAGGGCAACCAAAACAATAAAATAGCAATACAGCAATAAAAAATAATACAAATAAAAAACAATACCATATAACAACTATTTACACAGCGTTTGCATTGTATGTAGTATTGCAAGTAACTTAGAGATGATTTGGTGTACAGCAAGACATCCATAGGCTATATCGAAATACAAGGCCATTTTTATTGAAGGAAGTTGAATATTCATGGATTTTGTTGTCTCAAGGTGTCCTGAAATACAACTGTATAGGATAGAGATTAAAGATCTACTGAAAGTAATTCCTTTCTGTTGAGCCATAGTCAACACAAATACCCCTCCCAACCTCCATTCAACAAGGAAAACTGGCATAATGGAGTAGATAGGGATTGTTCTAGTTATAGGATCAATCTCATTAATTAACATCCCAGAAAGATTCAGGAAAGCAATAAAAGGAGAAATGTAGAGTGCAGAAAGGTGTAAGAGAGAGGGAAAGAGGAAAGGGAAGGGAAGGGAAATAAAACCCAAGTGCCTTTTTTTTCTGTCAGTGCCAGGCCTCCCAGAGGCATCCTGCAACCCTCTGTGCATGACCTGAGCAACCTCACCACACAATTAAGCAGGAACATATGTCTCTTTTTATCATGACCCATCAGCATGCTGTTTGCACATACTCACATGTCACATCTCTGCTATTTATTCCTTTTTCCATTAGGTTTTCTTCCCCCCTCCCCCATATAGATTTACCTGATGGGACCACACTCAAAATGAAATACTATAAATACACAGAATAAATAAATTAATTCATTTATTTTTATCTACTGTCTCCAATGTCATAATTTTGATCTCTTTCCACTTTGGAAGTCATGAAGACTCACTGGTATGCACTTTCTAAAAACAAACAAATAAGCTAAACAAAAAAACACTTTCAGAAGTTAACTTATTTCTCTGAGTTTTAAACAAATTAAATAGCAGAATCATGTTTTCCTTGGGAGTCTGAAAGGATGTATTACAACAGTAACCTCCTGGCCTGGACATTTTAAGGGCATTATCTTTGCTAAACATTCTATTTTCTAAATTCTCATCTATTCAAACTTTTTTTAGAAACTATAAACCAAATATTTCTATAAAAGTTTAACATTCTTCTAAGGAGTGGTTCTCAACCTTCCTCATGCCACAATGTATTTTCTTTGTTAAAAAGGGGTCACAACCCATAGGTTGAGAACCGCTGTCCTAAGGGCTTGTGATGAGATTAAAGATAATTAATGGCTTTTTAATGCCAATACTCATCTCCTTTATGGATTCTCCAATGTCTTTCACAGCAATGTTTTAAAACTTACATATTTGCCTGGTACATTTTTTTTAAATGGGAAGGAAACTGTAAAGTTTATTTTTAACTAACTGGTTCAATGCAAAAATAGACTTTGCCCTTGGATTGTCTTTGTTTGTAGTGTGAGTATCAGGAAAATGTGGCAGGCCGAGCTGAGATGAGCCTGTGGAGCCTGGCTTTGGCAACACGGAACCTGGGACATAAAGTGCCCTTGATAGGACCATTCAGCAGAACAACTTGGTTGTAAATATTTACATAGAAAGGGACTTTAGAACAGCCACATCTGAAGACCCACAAGGCTAAATGTTACACAGGGTACACATACCGTTTTTGGTTCTGATTGATGTCTACAAGAGAGAAATTCAATTGACTCCTGTTGTGTTAATGTTAATTGCTTGTGGTGTCTGTTCATCAAGAGTGAGTGTAGAAACCTATTAGTTCACTTGCCACAGGGGCTGGACTCAGCAGATGGGAAAAATATTTTGGCATGTTTTTAATGGCAGCACGATTTATTTTTATATCACTCTTTGGGTGTATATGAAAGGAGACTGCCACCTGTGCTTTGTGGATGAGTATCAATGATTTGGACAGATTAATTTATGGCTTAGTAGAGAACCACAAAAGATTGCTGGGGTAGGACTCACTCACCTTTTGGCCAACATTGACATGAACTTTAATTTTGCTCCATTTTCCAAGGCCTGGAATATTGTACTTAAATAAGATTATGCCAAGTAGAATATAACCTGTACTTTCTCTTAATTATGGAAAGTACAAGTAAAGATATAGATGGTTTCCATATATCTGTTTGTGTGTTTACTGTATAAATCTGATTCCCTAAATTCTGACAGTTGTAACTGCCTTTTCAAATGCTGGAAGCACAAAAGAAATCTTGAATGATGTAAATCATATTCATATTTTTTAGCTATGTATTTCTTTGCAGAACATCATTTTTAAAATTGAAAAGCAGACCAATATTAAGGTTATGATTTATATGCAACGTGCTGCCGGAGAGTTGACATAGAATACCAATTATGAAAATGGTATGGTGCTAGATTTCTTCCTGAATTATTCCACACACATTATACTTTGCAGGGAGCAGGTTTGACTTAAAATGTAAATTACCAGGGCTTTTTGTTTGCTCTTTCAAAGGGCTGTTTGTTGTATTACCCGGTGCTTTTCTGTTCCCTCATAGTTGAAATAATTAAAATCATTTGGAGGGCCTGGTTTGCTCATTTTGCCTAGTTACATTGCTGCTATGGTCCATTATGTCTACAGGGGAGCACCGTTATTTAATCTGAACATCTGGAATCTATCATGTATAGTGAAAGACAAGATGTATCCTCAGTTTTAGCCCAACTTCATGATAAAACTGATGGATGGAACCCTTCTGTATAGGCGAAGAAGATTAATTCTTGAGATGTGTACCTTGAGATTCAAAAGATCACAAGGGGACTTTTGTTTTATTGTATTTGTTTTGTATTTATGGAATAATAACTGGAATGTGATTGAGAGCAAACTCATCCTATTTGTATCAGAGTCAGAGCATTTGAAATAAAGAAGTGGGAAGAAGCAACATTTCTCACCCATCTCAGGTTGAAGACTTTCTTGTAATTCCTTGGAGTTGTGCAGGAATGCTTTCCTGAAGAATCCCTGATGCTCCTATGACTAGCTGTAGAGAATGCCCACTAAGTACCATGTACACATGTCTTTTGCGCCCACCTTTTTTCTCCTTTCCCTGCAAGCAAGTGAATTTTTGTTGGAGCCAAAGGTTTATCTTAGTTTATTTTAAATCAGAAATACATATGAAATCCGAAGTGCACAATCTTTCATTTTTAATGACACAAATAGCCCCCATGTTCATGTGCTTTCTCTGGTCTTTAAATTTTTCTTATTTCCATTTTAATTTTAAGAACATCTGTCCCCTCTGCAGCTTTAGTCCCATCAGGAAATCCAATTACAAAGACAGAGGAGCCCAGCAGGTGAAGCAACTTCACCTCTGAATACTGGATATGCCAATGGCTCCCAGACAGACAGCTGGGTCCCTCTGTGGCTAAAAAGCTAGCTCACCTGCAATACAGAAAGGCTGTTGGTGGATCAAAGAAGTAGGAGCGATAACAGAGAGTAAGTGATGTGAGTCTGAAATATAGCAGGGAGCATAAAAATGCAGTTTGGCCAGGATTTATTACTAGTTATGCATCAATGAGGAGACATAGGGGAAAAATTGTCAAATTAAAAAAAAAATCCTTTTGGCAAGTTTAAGCTCTGCCTCTATCCTTTTTCTCTTAATCTGCTACCCAGATATGCACTGAAAAATAGGAATGTGGGCCTACTGGGGCATAAAATAGTTGAGATCTTTTCAACAATGAGGAGAATGAAAGAAATCACTTTAGAAGGATGTTTGGAATTTAAGCCAGTCAAACTTGAATAGCAGATAATTTAACGTGACTTCTAAACCATTAGGGGGATTTTTACTCCAAGGACTTGGCTCTGTATTAACAATATCATCCTTCTGAGAAACTGATAACTGTAGAAGATATTCTATGCAATATAAAATAAGAATGACTATTCTTCATTTTTATATGAGACAGATAAGAACCAGGGGAAGAACAGGAAGCCCACAAGACCTTGCTCTTTCTCTTCTTAGAGTTATAACCATTCCATAGAAGCTGCACATCTTGCTTCCCCATTTCTCTCACATGGTTCCTAAGGAACAAATGAAAAATCAGCAAAAGTTTACCAATATTTATAAAAAATTTATATGAAATAACGAGGCAGTTGCCTGTATTTTTTTTCTCCATCTTATCTCTGTTATTCAGAGAGCTAAAACAAGTGAATACTCACCATGAACACTTAGGGAGGTACCATTCTTTTTGTACTGTCTTACAGATACCCAAAGTTTATCCTAATGTTTCTAAAGGAGCATCTCCATTGTCAACACACACTAACACCCCTTCCACTTTTCTTTTCCCTACCACATACTACTTGTTAGGTATCAGCGTTCACAAAGGCAATTTGGGGTTCAACTTTATTTGTCTTGAACTAACTGGCTGTGACTTTAATTTGCAGGTGCGAGAACTTTGTTAGCTGCTATTTTAAGGAGCTCTAGCCATGATTGAGGCTCTAGCCATGCCTCATTTGGTGAATCTGATTGCCAACATCTTTCCCAAATTCCTTGATTTTAAATTTTAATTTAGCATAGTTAGCCCCCTCCCAAACACGAATGCCAAAGACAGTGGGTGACAACAAAAATGTATGTGTATTATAAGAAAAGAAAAAACTGTATTAAATTTATTGTACTCAAATCATATTTGACTTTTGAAATCACAAGAAGTGTTTTGCAACATGACTTGCATTCATCTTTTGTTACCAATAAATACTGAGTATTAAGATTTTAATATAGTTTTTTTTTCCTTTGTTAAAATACGTGTGCTTTCTTTCAGTGCCTTTTGCAGGTATCTTATTGACTCTACCCTATAAGTCATGCAAATGTTTTTCTTCATTTGACAAATAAAGGTAAATACTGGAAAGTAAAAGATGAAAACACGGGATGTGATGGTGTAGCTCCACAAATCACAGACCAGAAAGCCAGGAAGAAATGTGAACAGCACATTTTCAAGTATCCAAGAATGTCTAAGTATCAGGCAGAGCTTCGGGAATGTAAAAAGTTCAGTGTATGTGTGTGTGTTTTCTTAATCTGACTGTGTGTGTGTTTTTAACATACTGCCTTTTCTGGTAACTTCATTAAGTCTGCATAATTATAGTTTGCTTCAACCTTAAGCTACATCAGTATTCATTATTATCTATTTGGTGCATTGTAGCAGCATAAATATAACTAAATTACTAGGGTCAAACCATAATGGGAGCTGTTGTGATGGTAATTAGAGGAGAAGTGTAGTCTTTTTGGTGAAACTTGCAGAAATGTAGCATGGGGTGTGTGCTTATAGGGTGCACTTAAAGTCAGGTTGTGGGTTGAAGGTGGTAAAATGATAGATAACGAAGGTACACCATTAATCACAGTTCTAGAAGATGCTCTGTACCAACTCTCTTCTCTTCTCTCAACCTCTCTAACTCTGAGGTTGACCATCCATGATTAAACAAAAACCAATAGAGGGCTTAGAGGTAAAGTGCAAACTTCCATGCTTTCACTAAAACTTAATAGACTATTTAAAGGAAAAAAATAACTAGTAGTCTCCTATTCATCGTCTTACTGTGGTTATTGAGATCACTCAATTCTAATTCAGTGGAACAAGACTTTAATTCTATGTATCTTTGCCCAGATAGGCTGAAACTCTCAAACTGTGCCTCATGTTGGAGACGAATCACTCTTATTTTCTTCAAATGCAGCCCATAGATCTGGAAAACATAAACAGCTCTTTCTGTATGAGCTCTTTCTGTTTGCGGACTTCTAGTATACTAATTCTAGACTAAAACTGAGGTATGTAAAAAGAGCTCAAAAACAATAAATATCTCCTGATTAACTTTTTTCACTGGAAGTAAGAAATTAAAATAATTCTAAACCAGTGAAACAGCTCATTAGAAATTCCAATTGAAAAATTTAACAGTATACCAAAGCTATTAGAAAGTCCTGTTCTTAGAGCAACACAACTAAAGTACTTGGTGTCTACTTGGGACTGCTCATTTGACTTTAGTCTGTGTCCTCCTGGGAGTTTATTAAAGATTTGTACTTGCACAAAGTTCAGGATTGTAGGCAACCTATTCCATGAAATCAATTTTCTTTATATTTAGTAATGAAATTTTCCAATTTGGAAAACTGCTTATAGCTGATTATTTTCTTCCAATAACTATCACCGAGAGTGGCACACAGTAGTATCTGAAAAATAGAATTTTATGAGAGAATGAATAAGTTGCTGGATGAAGCCAATGTGTGTAAAAGAGCCCAATTAAACTCATGAATATTAAACTAAAACTGAGCTTAAACTGCTGTGTCCAGATACAAATATGAATCCATGTCTTCTGCTTTTTTTGACTTTCCAAAACACACAGTAACAATGTTTCTCATATAGCACAATACATAAAAGTTCAGAATGGTGAATTATTTTGGGAATACATTTCTCCTGATTATTGCTTCCTATCTTTTTATTATTAATTCATCTTTGAATGATCTGATTTCTCAGTCAATCAGTTAGAGATTACTTGAGTCTTCTTTTTGGTTAGGCAACCTTAAAATCAGTAGGTTGTTTAGATTTCTTTGTTTATAAAGTTGGTCAAATTATAGACAATTAGATATAGACAACTTAGAAAATATTTATTTTTAAGTCTAAAAACCAATAAAATAGTAAGCAAAAATTGTGGCAAATTAAATTTAGTTTTTAGTAAATGTGAACTCTTTTTAATCTATGTCTTGATTTTGTCTTAGGCTTTGGTCAGTGGTATTTTAGCCTCTGTGACTAAGCAAGGGCTTGAAATGAGCATATATATTTAGGCTTACTCTCTAGCTCTACTGTCTTTTGGCATGAGAAGAATATATCTCAGTAGGCATTGACTAGGACCAAGACAGTAAAAAATGGCTGTTGCAGACCTGTATTCTGCCGGTATTTCTAAGCCAAACCTTGTCAACAACACACTATATTTGGCCAACTCTCTGTCGGCCAGAAAAGATAACAATACAAAATTAGTGTCTCAAGAAGGGAAGAGTCCTGCTAGACAAGACTTGACAGCAGTGTGTATATCTTTAAAGTTCATGTTTTCTGCAATTTCATCCACATAGATATAGGCACATGTGCCTATCAATATAATTGAAAAACTAAGTTTTTCAGTTAACAATCACTTTGGAGAGTGAGAGAATAAAGACGTATACACAGGGGTGAACTAATGTAGGTATAATTCATTGATATTAGCCTTTCTCTCCTGAACCTGAAGATTGACCTGAGTATATGTAATTTTTTTTTATTGAATCATAGCTGTGCACATTAGTTCAATTATGAAGTACAGTGTGTGGGCTTCATACACAATCTGAGATATTTTCATCCATCTGTTCGACATAACATTCATAAGAATTTCTCATTTACTGTGTGAAAATGTTTGTGTTCTGCATTTAATAGTTTTCTCCTGACCTTTCAAAGATGCACCTCAAGTGTGATCTCACCCTTTATCCTCTCTCCCCCTTCCCTATCCCTCCCCTTCCCTCCCTTTCCCCTTTGCCCATCTTCTTGTGTAATAATTGGATTGTAGCCTTTACATGAAAGGTATAAATTTGCTTCATATTAGGGCTGTATACATTGGATACTTTTTCTTCCGTTCTTGAGATACTTTGCTAAGAAGGATGTGTTCCAGTTCCAGGGATATTTTGCTTTTGCACAGAAGCTTTAGAGCAGTGG
>CAUYRH010070322.1:0-14108 GCA_963574655.1 Perodicticus potto
TTTTTTTTTTGAGACAGAGCCTCAAGCTGTCACCATGGGTAGAGTGCTGTGGCATCACAGCTCACAACAACCTCCAATTCCTGGGCTCAAGCGAGTCTCCTATCTCTACCTCCCAAGTAGATGGGACTACAGGCGCCCGCCATAACGCCCAGCCGTTTTTTGGTTGCAGCCATCATTGTTGTTTGGCGGGCCCGGGCTGGATTCGAACCCACCAGCTCAGGTGTATGTGGCTGGCGCCCCAGCCCATTGAGCCACAGGTGCCGAACCTAAAAATCTATTTTGTCTCAGGTAGGAACAGCCAATACTGCTCTCTCCTGGTTACCATTTGCTTGGAACATATTTTTCCATTCCTTTACATTCTGCCTATGTATGTCCTTAAAGTCTATTATCTGCATATTCGCTTATCTTGTTTTAAATCCATTCAATCACTGTGTGTCTTTTGACTGAAGAACTTAATCCATTTGCATTTAACTATTGATAGATGAGGACTTACTGTTGACAATTAATTTATTATCTGTCCTCTTTTTTGTTTTATTTAGGGTGCCATGGCATCACAGCTCTCAGCAACTTCAAACTCTTGGGCTTAAGCGATTCTCTTGCCTCAGCCTCCCAAGTAACTGGGATTACAGGCACCCACCACAACACCTGGCTATTTTTTTTATTGCAGTTGTCATTGCTGTTTAGCTGGCCTGGGCTGGGTTTGAACCCACCACCCTTGGTGCATGTAGCTGGTGCCATAACCACTGTGCTATAGGCACTGAGTCCTGTCCTCTTTTTCTATTTTTTGTTTTTTTTTAGGGACAGACTCTTACTTTATCTCCCTCAGTAGAGTGCTGTGGCTTCATAGCTCACAGTAACTTCTACCTCTTGGGCTTAGGTGATTCTCTTGCCTCAGTCTCCCAAGTAGCTGGGACTTCAGGTGGCCACCATAACACCTGGATATTTTTTTTTGTTGTTGCAATTTGGCTAGGGTCAGGTTCAAACCTACCACCTTTGGTATATGGGGCCGAGGCCCTACTCACTGAACCACAGGAGCTGCCCTCTATCGTCTTTTGTAATTTGTTGATTTTTTTAGTAGTATGCTTTGATTACTTTCTTTTTACCTTTTGTGTATCTACTACAGATTTTTCTTTGGGATTTCAATGAAATCCTATAGATGTTTTCATAAAACGTCTTCTATTTATAATGATCTTAACGTTTTATAACAATTTTAAGCTTCTATTTCTACCTTCAACTGCTTACAAAAACTATAATTTTACTTTCCCCTCCTTCCTTTAAGTCTATTGATATCAAACTTTACATGTTTTATATGGTGTAACCATAAATTATCGTAGCTATAGTTATTTTAAATACTTTTGTCCTTTAACCTTTATACTAGACTTGAAAGTGATTTATGTACCACTATCACTGTATTGGTCTAAATATACATTTACTAGTAAGTTTTATAAATTCATATGCTGTTATGTTGTTAGTTAGCATCCTTTTGTTTCAACTTGAAGAACTCTAATTAGTATTTCTTTTAAGACAGTTCTGAGGTGAGGGACAAATTCCTTCAGCTTTTGTCTATCTGTGAAAGTCTTTATCTCTCCTTCATTTCTTTTTCTTTTTTTTTTTTTTTTGCGGTTTTTGGCTGGGGCTGTGTTTGAACCCACTACCTCCGGCATATGGGGCTGGTGCCCTACTCCTTTGAGCCACAGACACCGCCCTCTCCTTCATTTCTTAAGGATAGCTTTTCCAGTTATAGTATTTTTGGTTGACAGTTTTTTTCTTTTGGCATTTTGAATATATCATCTTCCCTTTTCCTGGCTCATTGTGGATCCCTTGGTGGATGTTGTTGGTAGTAGGACCAATGAGCTATAGCCAAATCCACAGGGGAATTGGGCTGTTTCTGGGTCTGTAGTTGGAACCATGGTCAGTAAGCATATCACCTAGCCACAGGCTAGCCTTTTCTAAATGACCCCCTCAGTCTTGCAGCCTCCTACCTGGGTGCCAACACTCCCATAAAGACACTTTTGTCTGTGGATAGCTACAAATTAATGTTGCCATGGGGAGATATAAGCAGGGGACCTCCTATTCTACTATCTTGCTGACATCAGTCACTGTTCATTTAAATTTAGTTAACAGAAGTGATAACATGGGTAATAACATGAAAAATTTCTTGTGAAATCTTATTTCCTACTAAGAAAAATTAAGTTGATTAATATTTAAGAAGAAACTCTTGTTTCATTATTGTTGACATCACTATCAATATCATGATCAAAAGCAATTAATTGTTGATTTATTTTCTACACTGGCAGGAGAAAGTCTGACCTGTCTTTTCAGGACAACCGCTGTGTTTTCTAAAGGATGGTAATAAACAACATTCCTGTCAAAGTCCTTATGAAAGCTGACCAGAACTTGTTTGAATCTCAATCACATTTTAGAGAGTAAAGAGGGTCCTGATATCTTGAATTTTGGAGTACAAGAAACAATCTTGGAAACTTTCAAAATAAATACATTAGAATAGAGATGCTATTATTCTATTAAATTGGATTTTTGTAAAACAACTCTGGTAGTTTGAAAGGAGGAAGAAGAAACACATGTACATTTATTGAGCTTTTGCTATGAGTCAGATTCAAAGCTTAATTCCTTACATACAACATATAATTTCATTCTAGTCCAAATCATCTTTGTAGGTAAGCATTGTATTTTAAAAATTTTTTTAAATTTAAAAATTTTTTTAGATGAAGAAATGAGGTCAAGGAGGCCACTTAATTTGCCCTAGGTCATAAGCTTATGGGTAGAAGTTCTAGTTCTGAAATGTGGCCTAGCAGATATAAGTCTACTGTCTGGTCATTATGAAAAAAGGACAAATTGCTTGTATTTTATAGATTTTTACAGGACAAAAAAGGCTAGACATTAGAAGACCCCAATTTCATATTCTTTGGGACCTTGGGGAAGTTACAACTTCTGCAACCCAGTTTTCTGAGGCATGAGAGCAAAAATATTTGTCTCAAGGGATTGTTAAGTGGCAAATGAATTAATAACATAGATGAAATTTTGCTCACCATTTTTCTTGGCACATCATAGGTGGGACATTACAAATGTCAGTCCAGTAACTTCAACTTTAGGTTTATAAGATGTGGCTCATTTTGGCAAATGAGCCAGTTTTGCTCTAATCATTTTCTTTGAAGACCATCTGAATAAGGGACAGGCATGAAAAGCCCAGGATGAAAAAGGCTCCTGGTGGGTTCTGTCTGTCTGGGCAAGTATTTTGGTTTTCAAAAGAATTATGTTTCTGGCTTGAATTCTTTCAGAAGTCCATTAATTTTATAAACCAATAGGAATATATTCAACAGCTGCTTTGTGCTAGTTTCCCTGAGGACTATCTCTGCCTTCTAGGAATTTAATATGTACTGGCAGGGGGCAAAGAAAACATGCAAAACAACAGCAATACCAAATGAGATGCTATTCATATTTTTAAAGATACCATACTCACATAGTAAAAATTTAAAAGTAATAAAGGTAGAAATTAAGTTGCTCTCCCATCTCACCCTTTTTGCACTAGTTCTCTTTCCCCCTCATCAGTTTCTTAGCACTTTCTGAGAGTTTCTTTTTATATACAAACATATAGGTACATATAGCACCTTGCCTTTCATCAGAATACCAAATGAGACCTGCTATAATACTCTTCTGTGCTTTGCTTTTTAAAATTCATAAGATATCTCAGATATTGTACCATATCAGTACACATTGATCTTCTTCATTCTCTCTGATGGAATTCTTTTGTATGAATATGCCACACTTTATTTAATAGCCCCTTATCAATGGTCTTTAAGGTTGTTTCCAGGCTTTTGTTACCTGAACAATACTGCAATAAATTCTCCTGACAAAGAGCTATAATTAAGGGCTAAACCATGTGGCTCAGATTGTAAGTGATTCTGACTTTCTGGTGTGGGTGCTAATGACATTTCTGGTGGGACAGTACTTGTTGTACAGAACTGTTTTGCCCATGGGATGATTTTTAGGCCACCCCTACTCCCAGTTCCACTGTGACAAATTAAAAAGCTGTTTCCCCTCCTACCCTATTTCCAAATATCCCCTAGGGGGATGATATTGCTCAAGCTGGGAACCCTTGTAAGTGTAGGGAGTTGCAGTTGGAAATCTTCTAGGGAAAAGGAGAGTCTGAGCACTTTATGGTTTGAAAGCTTGTGTCTGCTCTCAAATTTGTGTTGAAACTGAATTCCTAGTGCAACAGTATTAAGAAGTGCGGCCTTTAGAATGTGAAAAGACAGCAAGGGCTCCACTCTCATGGATGGGATTGATGCCCTTATATAAGAAATTTGGGGGAGTGAATTTGACCTGTTTTTGTCCTGCCCCTTCTACCATATGCAGACACAAGGTGCCATCTTGGAAGTAAAGAGCAGCCCTCACCAGACCCTGAACCCACCAGTGACTTGATCTTGGATTTCTTAGCCTCCAGAACTATATTTCTATTGCCTATTGATTACTCAGCTTGTGGTATTTTGTTACAGCAGTGCAAAAGGACTAAGACAAAGCAGGACTTTGAGGATTTACATGGGCTTTGGGACACAGCCTGATAAATGACCAGAGGAAGACACCTTATTAGGGGAATTCTCTTCTTTTTATATCATCTGATTTACTTCCAGACAGATGAGGCGGTGTTAGAAAGCTAATTGTGTTCCTTAGGCTTCAATGTGGGTCCTGAAAGCATTCTTGGGTCCTTGCTTTAGTTACTCAGGCTGCTGTGTTGGCCCTGCATCTGCATGGTACTTGGTCACAGGTGTGGATGGGTGACTATGTTCCCCCAAAGGAGACGGAGGGCCATTAACATGGCCAGTGCCTGGGTTTGGAACAAATCATGTAATACTTGAATTTTCATTCTACCATTTCCATGCCAGTGAGTCATAAAGCCCTAGAAAATCAAAGTTGAAGGAAATGTTTGTATCATTTAGCCCCTCTTGATTAGAGAGGAGGATGGGTTAATGTATACATTAATGTCTGGTTTAAGGAAAAATGTCATAGAAGAGCCCGGAGGTAAGGGATGTTAGGTACTTGAGAATAGTAGTGATGGCTGACTATGATGAACTCCATGGCAAGGGAAAAATGATCTAAATCAGTGGCTTCCAAGTTTTACATCAGAATTACTTGGAAGAGTACTAAAAAGAAAAAAAAAGTTCAGATTCTCAGGCTCCTCTCCAGCCCAAAGAAATGAGCTTCTCTAGGACTAGGATGTGGGAATCTATATTTTAACTATGATCCTCAGGTGATTCTTCGGCCTAGTAGAGGCCTGACAGTCAAGCTTGGGAAACTCTGATTTAAAGAGATTCCACTGAAACAATTCCCACATCACAGATATGAGTGTCATAGGAGCCTGGAGTGCTGCTTTGCTGGGTATCTGCCCTAGTGATGAAGGGAATGAACAGATAATATGCTAGATGGTTAATTATGTTGGCATTTATACATTCTGAAATGTTTATAAAAGTAATTAGAAGTCAGATGAGTTGTGATGCTCACTGACCTTTAAGGAGAGCTCGGCCTCAAACAACTAAATGAAAAAAAAAAAAAAGGAAATGTCTGTCTCAAAGGTTAATCATAACACAACACAGCATAATTAGCTGCGGATCTGTAGCTTGCAAAAAGGAAGGGCTTTATTTGGTGTCAAGGATGAGAATTAGGAAACAGAAGATCACCTCTTCTGAGTCATTGTTTTTCTGGATTTGGAATGATGTTCTGAGAAAAGATATGGATTAGCACTTTTCCTAGACACTTTTCCTGGCTAGCCCAGCAGTTTTCAATTTTTTTCTTTTGCCTGACATTCTTGGGAAGATATTTCCAATTGTATAATGAGAGCTCATGGTTGGTGTGGTTACCTAATCAAAGGGGATCATTGACTATTCTTATTTTCTAGAGACTGTAACCCCGCCTTCTGATGGTGGTAAATCCTTCAGTACCCTGGAGAGCTGTTCTTTTCCTTGCCTTTACGTTCTTCTCCCCAGCTAGGGGTGTGTATTTCAATTCATGGAGTGTTACTTTCTTGACAATGAGCTGAGGCTGCCTGCCTACTTAGGTAAATCTCCCAGTTTACTCTACCTTTACCCTTCCAGATCCATTTCCTACCCTGCTCTGTGCCCTGGGAGGCTGCCTCCTGCAGACCTCATCACTGGGGCTCTCTGCCAGCTGGCTTTATTCTGGGTGTTGCCGTCAGGTAGTCTCTGGCAGGAGGTGCTAGGGTCTCCTCTGTTTCGTTCCTTGCCACAGGCCTAAGAATGGCGCGGCCCCATGACCAGCTGGGAGCTATACCTCGGGCCTGGCCCTCACTGAGCTCTGTGGTTCCATTTCCTCCCTCTACAACTTTCTGCCGAAAGGCTGTAACAGCGCCCCCTGTTAGTGGGCACTGGAAGCTTCATCCACATGTGGGGTTTCCCTTTTCTTTGTATACATCTCAGTAAATAATCCTTTTACAATAGTCTTTTTAGTTGAACATTTCGAGGGAAACTGTTTTTATGCCTGCCTGATAAGTTTTCCTTTTTTAAGCTATTAAACAGGGAAGCAAACGTTCCTGTTTGCTGGCCTTAGTGTCACTGTGGTGATAACGTGAGATAGCTCCTCTGGTGGAGTGCTTCAGCAGTGGGAAGCATTCATCTGCAGCGTGGCATCGTAGTTACTGCTGGGTGATCATTAATAAGGTCTGAGACGTCTTTATAACCTTAAGGCATTTTGGACAGTTTTCAATATTTGATTTTTTTTTTTTTGCAGTTTTTGGCCAGGGCTGGGTTTGAACCTGCCACCTGTGGCATATGGGCCCAGGGCCCTGCTCCTTTGAATATTTGATATTTGCACTGTAAATAACTACTTGGTCAATTGAGGGAGCACTAAGTAGGGAGTGGTGACAAGAACATCTACCTGCTTTCAAGTGTACAGACTCACTATATTTCTGGAAGATATGAAAAAGTCTGGTTTTGTTCTTTTTGTTATTAGTGGGAATTCCTCCCAGATTCTGGTAACAGGTTGACATATAGCCCTAATTTTGGGGGCTACATTAAGTTTTCATTTATGTCTGGGTTCTGTAAGGATTTTGTTGAGAGTTAGTAGAAACTGTGTTTGGAGTTACTGGCAAGATTTCAGTTTAGCCTGGAAATCCTGGAAAACATAAATTTTTAAATGGTTGTACATATATGTCATAATTTATTTAACCATTGCCTCATTATTAGGTAATTAGATTATTTCTAGCTTTGTTCTCCAAAAAAGTGAAATTGCTAGAGTGATCATCTTTGCACTTACAGGAACCTGCACGTTATTCAATGATGCCAACCACTGATCAGGTTAGGGGCTGGTGGATACAACAGTAAACAAAACAAATTATTACTTGCACGAACTTATATTATAGAAAGGGAGACCGAGAAGAAACAAACACACAGACAATGAACAGTCAGGATAAAGTAGGGTAAGGATGATAGGAAATGAAGGTGATGGGGATTGCTTTTGTATTTAGGGCAATCACAGAAAGCCCCTCTAAAGAGGTGACATTTGAGTGGAGATCTAAATGACATGAGGGAGCAAGCCAGGCAAATATCTGGGAGAAAGGCATTCCTGGCAGAGGGAACAGTGTCTGGAAAGGCTTGGAGGCAGGAATGTGCTTGGTATACTTGAGGAACAGCCAGGCAGTCAAAGGGAAGGGAGAGGAAAGAGAGAAGGGCAGAGTAGTAAGAGGTGAATTGGGTGCGTGATTAGGGCCAAAAGCTCAAAGGGTCTTATAGGTCCTTACAAAGACCGTGACTGGTCCTTACAACGATTGAAGACACTGGAATGAGGAAAGTAGACATGAGAATACTTTCATTTTATAAGGCTATCTTTGGGTGCTGTGTGAAAAATGTTCTGAAGGGAGCAGGCATAGAGTGAGGGTGGTCAGTTGGGAGGCTTTTCGAGTAATTCATGGTGAGATGATGATGGCTTTGACTAGAACTGTCAAAGTGAAGGTCATGAGAAATGGTTAGATGCTGGGCATATGTTGAAGGCAGAGGCGGCAGATTTTAATCGCAGATCGGGTATAGGATATGAAAGAAAGAAGTTAAGGATGACTTGGGTTTTGCCTGAATAATGATTGTTGAAAGATAAAAAAATGAATGTCTTGTTAGGGTGGTAGTTCTTAAGTTGGGGCAATTTTGTCCCCCAGGGGACATATGGCAATGTCCAAAGATAGTTTTGTTTGTCACGCTGGGATAGGATGTGTGCTAGACTTCTCGTGGGCAGAGGCCAGGGATGCTCTTAAAGCTCCTGCAAGGCATAGAACAGCCCATCACAAAGAATTACCCAGCCCCAAATGTTAGCTGTGCTGAGGCTGAGAAACCTGGGGTTAGAGAGATCACCACTCTGTTCCCCTCCGCCTCTTTCTTCTCTTGGCTTTGTTCTTCTCGCCCCTGGGGATGGGTTTCTTTGTTGCTGCTTGTACAAGATAAGAAATGTCTGACCTAGCTCTTGCCCCTGCCCTCCACCAAACATGACCTTTAAGTTCCCATATCTGAATTCTGCTCACTATATATAGTCTTTTTGTCCCAATTTCACATTTTCAAGAGAGAGACATTGATTGGCCCAGGTGTTGCTTCTGCTTCAATCCGGCATGTCAGAGGGTGGGCCCTTGGCCACTTAAAAAAGACGGCAGGAAAGATAGTCAGGGAAGGACTCAGGGTCAAATAAGAAAATTAACTGGTATGTCTGTTGTATGATCTTAGAGAATTTGGCTTAAAGATCTTACTCCTGGGGGTCCTGGCTTAGCCCACAGAATTGTTCAGGCTTTGCTAATCCAACCCAGTCCTTTTGAATTATAAGAAAGAGAAACTATGAATGAGGAGAAATGGCTAAGGATCTCCTGGGCCATATTCAGAATCTGAATACCCGCTGAGCAGGACATGAAGAGAAAGCTGCTTGCTGTGTTTTTCTTTTCCCTTTTTAATTGAATTTGAATCCAGCATATCTAGGAAGGAAATCACTTAAAGCAGCAAACACTCATAACTAGTGACTGGCATGAAAAGTAATAGTGAGAGAGAGCACGGAATGCAATGTACATTTATTGCGACATATGGTTCTCCTTTCAGATTTCCACTGACTATATTATCCAGGCAGGAACTTGTTTTCAGAGAGAAGGATATTCTGCAGATGGTAACATACTGGGATCATTGTCAGAAAGAGGACAGATCATATCAGACTCATATCGAATGAAACGTTCATTTAAGAATGAGTCTGAGATCATTTTTCCATGCAGTAATGAGGATTTTAATATTTCCAGCCTGCTGCTCCACATGACTGGTGCACTTCTTACAAGGGATGACTCTGAGGGCTTCAAAATAGTGCTAATAAGAACTGTCTTAGAAACAGGCTGGTGATGGTGAGGTGGGAGGTAGCCTGCTGAGGCCCCAGGAAGTGTTGGTGAGCTCTGGCATGGGCAAAACAGAAGACAAATTTCAGAAGGTATACGAAGAATTTTAGAAGGCAAAGCATAATGTCTTCCTCATTCCTTGTGCCGTCAGAAATACCTCCATTTTTCAGACGATTGAAATAAACACTTGAAAGTCCCAGGAGAAGGGCAGTTATGAACTAATAAAACAAGGACCATTTGTACTTTAAACAAATAGTTTTATTGAGAAGTAATTCACAAAGAATTTACTCATTTAAAGGATACAATTTGGCTGGGCATAGTAGCTCCCATCTATAATCTTAGCACTCTGCTGGGAGGCAAAAGTGGGTGGATGGCTTGAGCTCAAGAGTTCAAGACCAGCCTGAGCAAGAGCAAGACCCTGTCTCTACTAAAATTAGAAAAACTACTTTAGTGTTGTGGCAGGCACCTGTAGTCCCAGTTCCTCGGGAGGGTGAGGCAAGAGGATCACTGAAGCCCAAGAGTTTGAGGTTGTTGTGAGCTATGATAATGCCACAGCACTCTACCTAGGGCAAGAGAGTGAGACTCTGTCTCAAAAACAATAACAACAAAAAAGTGTACAATTCAATACTTTTTAAGAATAGTCATGGAATTGTGCATTGATACCAAAAACAGTTTTAGAACATAATCATTACTCTCAAAAGAGAAAACCTGTACCCATTTTCTCCAAAACCCCAGCCCTGGCAACTGCTAATCTACTTTCTGTTTCTGTAGATTCTATTCTAGAAATGTTATATGTGCAGTATCATGCAACATTTGTTTCTGGCTTCTTTTAGCATAGTATTTCCAAGCTTCATTCATGTTGCATTATGTATCAGTACTCCATTCTTTTGAATGGCTGAATAATATTTCA
The DNA here is from genome assembly GCA_963574655.1 of Perodicticus potto. Classification (NCBI taxonomy): domain Eukaryota; kingdom Metazoa; phylum Chordata; class Mammalia; order Primates; family Lorisidae; genus Perodicticus; species Perodicticus potto. Next base: position 10,287 of record CAUYRH010070322.1, read on the forward strand.
TTGTTTGGATACAATCACATTTTGGTTATGTATTCATTAGCAAATGGACATTTGGATGGTTTCCATCTTTGACTATTATGAATAATGCTGCTATAAATATTTGCATATAAGTCATTTGCATTTTATTAATAGCATTAATTAGTTTATCAATTCAAAAGTTAACTGCTGTAGGAAGTCTGCCGTGATCTGGCCTCCTCTTTTTTCTCCCTTTATCCTTGCCCCTTTTAATTACTCATTCCCTTCTCATAGTACCTTGCGCATCCATTATTATTACTAACTTTCCAGAGTTATGGTTTATTTATTATCTTGCCTGTCACCTCTCCGAAAGCAAGAACCATACCTTATTTATCTTTCTATCCCCAGCATCTATTAATATTAACTTTGCAAGTAGTCCTATTTCTCAACTAATTGCTGAATTTACACGTGTGGCTTTTATATACAATGAGTTTTTATATCTTACTCTTTAAAGAATTTCAGACTCTCAGTTTAGTCTCCCACTTATCTTTCACTCCCTGGGGCCTTTCTGTTCATGGCTAAATTCAAAGTTGGCTGGAATCTGTCTGCTGTTGGTTATTCATGGTGAACCAAAGGGAGGTACCAAGAGGATTCAGAAAATCAGATTTTTGTTTCTTATGTCAAAACTGTTAATTGTTTTGCATCTTTGTTTTTATTTTACCTTTTTGAGCTCTAAAGGGAGTGGAACACCAACTGGGGCCCTTCAGGGCAGTGTTGATTCAGTGCAGCGTTGGGGCAGGTGACTAATAACTCTCGTATACACGAATGGGGCTGCAGACAGGGGAGGCTCCTTGGGCCTCACAGAGGACAGTGTTGTATTTCATGACACAGTTGAGGCTTCTCTTGAGCATCTGCTCAGCTGGAGCTGCCATCTTTTGTGTATTTGACAGGAAATTTTTAGCGCTTCCTTGCTCTGAAGTCAGCAGCTCCTCATGCTTAGGGCTCCAGTCCCCACCAGTGCTCACCCTCTCAGAGCACTCACCTCCTGTTTGGAGATGGCTCGCCTGTAGCCTCACTAGAATCTGTAGTCCTGGAAAAGCCGGACTTTGGTTCAGGTCTGTATCCAAAGTACTTTGGTACTTTGTAGGTTCAATGTGACTGCTTTTGAGTGAACCACCTCCTAGCATCCCTTTAGAGCTTGGAGAGGAGGTAGGAACAGAGGAAGGGGGTGTCTCCATGTGTGGGAAACAGGCATCTATGTAAGTATAGAATAAGACTGGAGACCTTGGCACATTTTTGCTTAGAGAGGGTCAATTCTGGAATTTCAATTTTTGTTCTGGAAAGCTTGCATAAATGGCCTTTCATGGCTTCTAGTCAGATGGGGCCCATCTACTCATGAGGTACTAGACCTTTGCATAGGCTTCTGGAATGGCTTCCAGCTCTGAACCTGCAGAAGAGGCATGTGGGCTCAGGATTATCTTCCTTTCCTAAGCTGGAATTGCCTCAGTTTGCTGAAGGTACCTTAAAAGATCTGTTTCCACACTAAAAATAAATCCATGGCCATGAATATGTAGCATTTGGTACATTTTCCAAGAGCTTTTAAAACATTCATGGGACCCACATGGCCCCATGGGGCTGGGGCTGTGTCTTATCCTTCCAAATGCTAATGTGAGGCTGGCTCCTGGGAGATGCTCTTACAGCTCACTTCAGTGAGTACGTGTCAAGGCTTTACCTTTCTGTTTTTTAAAGGAAGGGCAATAAGGATGAGAGAGGTAATAGCTATTTAGAGGCAATTATAGGTTTTGTCTTTTGTGGGTCACTACGAAAGTTTTGAGACAGACTTTGTTATGCCATTATTTTACTTCCAAGAAACACAGTTGATAATGTCCTTTCTGATTCACCTGAGGAAGTGTCAACTTGCTGGTTATTGGTGATGCTGGGAGGGCTTCATTTGTTTCCATCTGTGTGGATTTTATGTTTCTTGATTTTTGTGAATCTCAAAACTTTTGTAATTACCCATAATGGTATACATCTCTAGTCACTTTGTTGATAATTAGTTTGTTAGTGACATGTGACCAGTGGTGTATTCTGGTAATAAATCCATTCCTATCTTTTCTTTGGGCCCACTCTTTGGATTTCCTTTCCTTTTCCATTCTGTTGCCTGTTCTTTGAGAATGAGCAGCCAGGCAACCTGATCTGGGTGATATCTGTATAAAACAAAACAAAACACCCAGAAGAACAAGGGTGATGTGTATCTACAGGATGGGAGAGAATGAAACCACACAGGGCTAAAATGCTCAATAAAATGTAATTCCAAGGCTCAAAAGTGCCATCAGTCTGTTGCATAGCAGCACCAAGGGACGTTTCAAACATGTGAGACACTAGGAACAGCTGATGCGGATTCCTCTTCCTTGAAGTACTTAGGAGTGATGGTTACCCAGTGCTTAATCAAATCCTCCTGAGAAGCTAGGCCATCTCTTCTGTGTTATGCTTGTTTTCGTTGCCTCTAAAGACAGCAAACTATGAGGTCTTGTCTACTATGTGTGGGCAACTCTAACAGTGCTCCCCACTTACTGAAATCCAATAAAAAGCTGATTTTGGACATTTATATCAACTGGATATTTTCATCTGGTTATCCCATCTTCAGTTCAAACTCAGTATGGGTTGACTTAGTTCCTTCTTCATTCAAGAAAGATTTAAGTGAGCTTACATGTCACGTGGGTAGATGGAGAGATACCACAGGAAATAACATAAATTAGAGATGGGTAGGAAAAAATCAAAAAACAAGAATGGAGCCATAAAGTGGACTCCCCAGAAACACACATGCTTCAGAAGAACCACAGATTTGGCTTTATAAGACTAAATAGGGGGGCAGCGCCCGTGGCTCGAAGGAGTAGGGCGCTGGCCCCATATGTCAGAGGTGGTGGGTTCAAACCCAGCCCTGGCCAAAAACAGAAAAAAAAAAAAAACAAAAAACTAGGAAACCTTATTAGTTACATAGTTCATTGTCCATACAATAAAAGCAAGCCTGCTTCTCAAGAGTAGCATAACCATTGGACTCTAAGAGACTATGGGAGTTTTTTGAAGGGTGAGATTCACAGCTCTCTGCTGACCTGAGCTATCCAAGGGGCAGGTTTTTGAGTATAGGGAGGAACGGGTGGACTGAACAGTTTTCAACAAATCCTTCATGAATTTTATGTCTCTCAGTTGAGCTTTTGCTCCAGTGCAGTTTGTTTTTAAGAGAACATATCAATCTTGATCCCACACTAACTTACCCTTCTGCTTCCCTTTATCTGAAAGAAAGCTGTAACCATACAGTCACATAAGCTTGTGCGATTATAGTCGTATAGGACTTCTGTACTCATTTGTTCTCATGTCCAGCCAGTCATCAAAATCTGTTCCTTTCTTCCCTTCTCCTTTCTACCTCTCCCTTTCCCTCCCTCACCACTTACTATATACCAGGAGCTGGGCTAAGCAGGATATTAAACAGGTGTGACAATTGGCAATGGGACTGTCCAATCCAGAAACTTTATCAGCTAAAGCATAGGAGCATAGGATATATTTAAGCATATATCCTTAAAGTTCTGCTGTGCCAGGCATGAACTCTTTAGCTTCTGGATTGGAAAGAGGGCTTGCTTTGGCGTGTTCCAGGAAGAGGGTGGGGCGCTGAGGGTAGGGATGGTGCTCAGTGACTGGTGGTTGTAGGAAAGGGGTGGTGTTGTGTGGCACCTGTGGCTCAAAGGAGTAGGGCACCAGCCCCATATGCTGGAGGTGGTGGGTTCAAACACAGCGCCAGCCAAAAACTGCAAAAAAAAAAAAAAAGAAAAAAAAAGGAAAGATGTGGTGTCTAGACTCACAAGTATAGAA
>CAUYRH010070326.1:0-13735 GCA_963574655.1 Perodicticus potto
AGAAGGATAATTTGACTTCTTCCTTTCCAATTTGAATACCTTTTATTTCTTTCTCTTATCTGATTGGTTTAACTAGAACTTCCAGTACTATAGTCAATAATAATCATGAAAGTGAGCATCCTTACCTATGTTCAGATCTTAAAGGAAAGGCTGTCATTTATTTCCCATTCATTATGGTACTAGTTGTGGGTCTACCTTATATGGCTTTCATCATGTTGAGGTAAGTTCATTCTATGCTCAGATTTTGAGAGTTCTTATAATGAAGCAATGTTGAATTTTGTGGAATGCTTTTTTAGTATCAATTGAAATAGTCATAAGGTTTTTGTGCCTCAATCTTTTGCTCTGTTGTAATGCATTGGTTGGATTGCTTATGTCAAAACCTCCCTGCATTCCTGGGATGAATACCACTTGATCATGATGAATAATCTCTTTAATGTGCTGTTGAATTTGATTTGCTAGTATTTTGTTACATCTAGGTTCATCAGAGATATTGACCTATAGTTTTCTTTATTGTATTTTTGTATGGTTTTGATTTCAGGGTGATATAGGCCTCAGAGAATGAATTCGGGAGTATTCCCACATTTCAATTTTTTGGAATAGTTTAACTGGTATTAATGTTAGTTCTTCAAATTCTTCATAGAATTTATCAGTGAAATAATTGAATATTGGGCTTTTCTTGGATAGTAGGCTTTTTATTACTGTTTGTTATTGACTTATTCAGGTTTTGTATTTCTTTCTAGTTCAATGTTGGTAGGTTGTACGTGTCTAGTTAAGTATGTGTTTCTTCCAGGTTTTCCAATTGACTGGTATACAGTTGTTCACAGAAGCTCCCATTTTTTTTTTCTTTCTTTATCTATTTCAGGAAAATGATCCTTTGTATTTCTGCAGGATCAGTAGTAATGTTTCCATTACATCTCTAATTTCTTTATGTGGTACTTCTTTATTTTTTTAGTTAATCAGCTAAAGATACATTAATTTTTCCTATCTTTAAAAATCAACAACTTTTTATTTATTCATTTTTATTTAAATTTAATTTATTTCTGCTCTCATTTTTAGTATTTATTTCCCTCTATTAATTTTTGCTTTGGTTTACTTTTGTTTTTCTAATTCTTTGAAATATGTCCTTTGTTTTTTTTTAAGCTTTTCTGCCTTTTCATATAGGCACTTATCCCTTTAAACTTTTCTCTCATGACTATTTGTATGTATTCTGTATGTTTCAATATGTTATATATTCATTTTCATTTATTACAAGAATTTTATTAATTTCCTGATAGTATTTACTTTACATATTTGGGTAAACCAGTGTTGAGTGCATATATATTCCAAATTTTTATATCCTATTGCTGAATTAACTACTTTGTCATTATATAAAGACCTTCTTCATGTCATTTTACAGTTTTTACCTTGAAATCTATTTTATGTGATATAAGTATAGCTATTCCTTTCTCTCTCTCTCTCTCTCTCTTTTTTTTTTTTTTGCTTTCCATTTGCATGGAAATGGAATATCATTTTCTCTCCCTTTATTTTCAGTCCATTTGTATCTTTTTCTTTTCATTTTCTTTTCTTTTTCTTTCTTTCTTTTTTTTTTTTTTTTTTTTTTTAGACATTGTATAAACCAAACGCTCTGGGTAGCGGGCCAAATTTTCACAGCTCACCGCAACCCACAACACTTGGGATTAAGTGAATCTCTTGTTTCAGCTTCCCAAGTAACTGGGACTATAGGCACCTGCCAAAATACCCAATTATTTGGTAGTAGTTGTCATTGTTGCTTGGCAGGGCCAGGCTGGATTCAAACCCACCAGCTCCAGTGTACATGGCTGGTGCCCTAGCCACTGAGCTATAGGTGCTGAGCCAGGCCATGTTTAGGTCTTTATAGGTACAATCTGCTTCTTGTAGACAATGTATATTTGCCTTTTTTTTTTCATGTATTCAGCCATTATATGTATTTTGATTAGAGAATTTATTTATTTATTTATTTTGCAGTTTTTGCCTGGGGCTGGGTTTGAACCCGCCACCTCTAGTATATGGAGCCTGTGCCCTACTCCTTTGAGCCACAGGAGCTGACCCAGAGAATTTAGTACATTCATATTTAATGTTATTACTGATAGGCAAGGACTGACAAGTGCCATGTTGTTATTTGATTTCTAGTTGTTTTGTGGTCCATTCTTTATTCCTTTCTTCCTTCTTGTCTTCTTTTGTTAATAGTGATTTTGAGGCCGGATGTGGTACCTCACACTTGTAATCCTAGCACTCGGGAAGGCCTAGTTGTGTGGATTGCCCGATCTCAGGAGTTTGAGAACAGTCTGAGCAAGAGTGAGACCCTGTCTCTAAAAATAGCTGGGCATTTTGGTGGGCACCTGTAGTCCCTGCTACTCAGGAGGCTGAAGCAAGAGAAATGCTTGAACCCAAGAGTTTGAGGTTGCTGTGAGCTATGATGCCATGGCACTATACTAAGGGTGATAAGAGAGACTGCCTCAAAAAAGAAAAATTGATTTTGTCTGGCAGTATGTTTCAACTTTTTGCTTTTTATTTTTTGTGTATTTGTTGAAGATTTTTTGATTTGATGTTGCTAAGAGGTTTGCAAAAAAAATTTTATAAGCAATTATTTAACCATATGATATCTCTACTTCCAAATAATTTAATAAGCAAAGATAAATCTGAAAGAAATTTTGCCATTTTACTCCACCCTCTCCTCACTTACTGACTTATTGATTGTTCTTTCCATTTATATCATTTTATGCTATCTAACTCCTAAAAAATTATTTTTGATAATGTTGTATTTTAGTTTTCCTATTTAAGATATAAGTGTTTTACATATTGCAATCACAACAGTAGAGAATTCTACATTTGTTAACTTACTGTTACCCCTCAGTTGTATACCTTCACATGATTTCTTATTTTTCATTGATGTCATTTCTTATTTTCATTATCTTAGAGGACAGGTCTGTGTTGAACTTCTTCAGCTTTCATTTGTCTGGGGAAGTTTTTCTTCTTGTTTATATTTAAAGTGGTTTTTGTAGGATGTAATAGTTTAGGATTTAAGGGTTTTTTTTTTTTTTTTCTTCAGCACTTGGATTGTGTGATTATAGTCTCTCCTGGTCTGTAAGATTCCACTGACAAGTCTCCTGACAAAATTTTAGAACACTGTATATATTTTTTTTTCTTGCTTCCCTCTGGATAATTATTTATCCATAACCTTTCAGAGTTTCGTTATTAAGTATGTTGAGGTTATCTTGCTTGGTTTGAATCTTCTTAGTGTTCTATGACATTCTTATACCTTAATATTGATAGGCATTCTCCATTAATTTTTATTAATTTTTTTCTTTTCACTATTTTACCATATAGTTTCAAATAGCCTGTCTTCAAGCTCACGAGTCTTGTCTTGTTTGATCAGTTTTGCTGCTGAGAGATTCTAATGCATTTTTTAGGTTCTCAATTGAATATTTCAGCTCAAAACTTTATGCTCAGTGTATTTTTTTATTTCAATCTCTTTGTTAAATTTCTTTCATAGGCTACTGAATTCTTTTCCTTCATATCTTGGAGTTCATTGAGTTTCTTTACAACTATATTTTTAAGTCTTTTGAATGAAAAGTCATATATCTCCATCACTATGAGATTGGTAACTGGTACCTTATATAGTTTGTTTAGTATGGCCACGTTTTTCTGGATGTTCTTGATGCTTATGGATGTTCATTCATGTCTGGGCATTGAAGAACTAGGTATTTATTTTAATCTTCACAATCCGGGCTTGTTTGAATCTATCCTTCTTGAGAAGGCTTTGCAGATATTCAAGGAGAATTGAGTATCTTTATCTAAGTCTTTGGTCACTACAACTGCAGTGTCACTGGTAGTGCCTCATGCCCAGTAACACTCTGACTCTTGTGGACTTCCAGTGGTGCTGTTTGGTGGAATTGGGTCAGATATCAAAGAATTATCTGGTTTGCCAGGCAAAATATGTTCCTTCTTCCCTCACTTACTGTTCTGGGCTGCTGGAGTTGAATGAGGAATGACAGGGGCACTAACTTGTGGCCACCACAGCCAGAAATGCACAAGGTGACACCTGAAGCTTTGTCAGGGCAGTGAGTTGAAATTGGATATGATAAACAATTCCACCACTCAGGGCTAGACAAGAATTCCCCCATTCTATAAGCCCAGTTGAGCTCAGAAATCAAACTCCCATTTCCCGCCATAAATAGGCTGCCTTTTCCTGGCCACACCCTCTGGGCTCTAACAAGATCATGAGCAAAAGCATCCTGAAACTTTTCTTTTTTGATTGGGGGTGGTTCCACCCTGAGTAGGGAACACCTTAATCACTTCCCTGAGAAAAAAATTGCAAATACCTAACAACTTTGCACCAGAAGAGAGACTGCATTCAACTTTGAAAAGATGTTTTTTCACCTGCCAAATCCTAGCCCAAATGTAATTCTCCATACAGTATCTACCTCTAGACAAAGAACCCAAGAGAGATTTCCAAGTTGTATCTTTCCCTTTGCCAGAAGCTCTGGTGCCTTTTTACTGGTTCTGTATTCTTTTCTGTCTAATAAAATCCTATCTTATCACTAATCTGTGGTCCATGGGTTTATTCTTCAAGTCTTCAAGACAGAGGACCTACTGAGAAAGAAATTCCAGTAACGCTGGGTCCCTGATTTTTTGATCTGTGCTGACAAAACACCCTGGTGGGCTATGTGCAGACATGTTTTATCCCCAGATGCTGAAAAAAGAATGTATGGTTTTCTTCTGTAACCAGGCCTGGCCTTAGAATCAACTCTCCAATGGTGAACAATAACCCCACCAGAGAGGACTCTAAATTATGATAAACAAGAGGAGAAATGGTCTGAATTACCTATGTACAAGCTTTTTTTTGTTTTTTAAGAGACAACCTCCAACTGTATAAAACTCATCAGATAGAGTCAGCTCTTCTGGCTGTAGTAATGCCCCCAATGGACTGGGATTCCTGAGAGAGATGCCGTCAACACCTACTTCAAACCTACCATCTACTTCTCCGCACCTTCCTCCACGTATTTAGAAAACCCCAAGAAGTCTGTTCCAAGAATTTCTTCTGGTCTTATTGTGACCCATAGAAAGCAACTATGTTCTTTGTGTCCCTTGGTTGAGACTGCAGATGGTGAGAGGGGAAATGTGTGAGTATTCACTCCATTTTCTCTGGCAGATTTAAAACAAAATTAAAGTTGATTTAGGAAAATTTTCTGATGACTCAGGTAGGTATGCAAATGTTATCCAAAGGTTAGAACAAAGCTTTGACCTGTCTTGAAGAGATGTTGATATAGGATTCCACCACACAGAGCTGGATAGGGAGCCCCCACCATTCTCTAGGTTCATGTGAGCTCAGAAATCAAACCCCCATTTCCAGGCACAAATAGGCTGCCTTTTTCAGGACACACCCTCTGGGCTCTGACAAGATCATGAACAAAGCAGCCTGAGATGTTTTTTTGTGTGGTTCCACCTTGAGTAGGGAGCATGCACCCTAATCCCTTCTAGGAGACATAAACTGTAAGGAATTGATAACCTTGCCCTAGTGGAGGAAGAACTCATTAAAATTTAAAAAGATATTTTTCCACCTACCACATCCTTGCCAAGTGTAATTCTTAAGACCTAATACCCCTAGATAAAGAACCCATGTAGAGACTCCCTACTTAGTTCTTTCCTCTTTCCAGAAACTCTGGTGCTTTTTACTTCTTCTGTATTTCTTTCTGTCTAATAAAATTACTATCTTACCACTGATCTGTGGTCTGTGGGTTCACTCTTAGAATCCCTGAGACCAAGGACCTACTAAGGAAGAAATTCTGGTATCAATGTAATGCTCCTACTAGATCAAACTTTAACTTTAAATGAGAAAAATGAAGACTTAGATGAAGCTAGAAAATGGGACAACTTGTAGTTCATGACCAATACTGATAGCAGCATTTCCTCTGAAGCAAGGGAAAGATATTCTACAGGAAGGCAGACAGTTGTGTTTGAGGATCCTGAAGGGGACACTGAGAAACAAGGTGACTTGTGGTGTAAACATTTTCTAACATGTATCCTGTAAGGTTTATGTCAATCCAAGAAAAAGCCTATGAATTATTCTAAGTTGTCTACTATTTACCAGGAACAAAATGAAAGTCCCTGATCCTTTCTTGAGTGACTTAGGGAGGCGATGAGAAATTATACTCAGTTGAAACCTGACTCCTTACAGGACCAAATTATTTTAAAAGATAAATTTATCATTCAGGCAGTCCCAGACATTTGAAGAAAACTCCAGAAATTGGCTCTAGGCCTGGATCATAACCTGGATAATTTTCTTAAAATGGCCACAGAGTTTTTTTATAATTGAGATCAGGAGGAAGATGAGAAAAAAGAAAACTTCTCTAGTAATGTCACAGTGACAAATGGGCACCATTCAGGGGCAGAGGGAAGCCAGAGCAGCTAAGAACAAGTGCTTTCAATGTGGTCAGAATGGCCACTTCAACAAAGATTGCCCCCGACAGCACCACCTTTCAGCCAAGTCACTGGGCCCTTGTCCAGAGTATAGGGATGATCACTGAAGCAGCCTGTCCTCAGAGAAGAAGGACTGCTGGGACAGGGACCACATAATCCCCACAAACTGGACTGAGGGTGTCTGCAGCAGATTCTCATGGCTCCAATTTGTGTCATCACCCTTCAAGAGCCCTGGATATGCCTCATAGTGCAGATCCAGGAGACAGAATTTCTTCTTAACACTGGAGCAACTTTTTCTGTACTCCTCTCTAACCCTGGTCTTTTATCTCCCAAATCTGTAACTATACAGGGGTGTCTGGAATGCTGGATATCAAATTCTTCTCTCAGCCTTTAAGCTGCAAATGGGGTGACCTGCTGTTCTCTCAAGTCTTCCTAATCATGTCTGAAAGTCCTTTTCCCCTTTTAGAAAGGGACATACTAACTAAAGTGGGAAGAATCATTTATATGAATATGGGACAAGAACATATACTCTGTCTTCCCTTACTAGAGACAGAAATTATCCCAGAAGTATGCACTAATGAGGGACAGGTGAGAAAAGCAAATATGTTCAACTGGTTCAAATTACCTCCAGGTTTTAAGGACAGTCTCCTAAGCCTAATACTTAGTCATTTCTCATATCCCACAGTGACTCTTATTCAGTATGTATATGACATTCTTTTGGGAACACCAGATGCAGAAGAACACCACAAAGCTACTCAAGCTTATTAAACTTTCTTTCTTTCTTTTCTTTTTTTTTGAAACAGAGTCTCACTATGTCATCCTCAGTAGAATGCTGTGGCGTCATAGCTCACAGCAACCTCAAACTCCTGGGCTTAAAAGATCCTCTTTCCTCAGCCTCCCAAATACCTGGGACCTCAGGAGCCTGCCACAGCACCCACTTATTTTGCTGTTGTTGTTGAAGTTGTCATTGTTGTTTTTAGCTGGGCTCGGGCCAGGTTCAAACCCGCCAGCCTTGGTGTATGAGACCGGTGCCCTACCCACTGAGCTATGGGTGCCACCACTTTATTAAACTTTCTGGCTGACTGTTGGTACTAAGTTTCCAAGGCTAAAGCCCAGTTATGTGTACCTTAAGTGCACTATTTGGGTCTCCAAATTTCACAAGGAAAGACAGCCTTGGGTAAAGAAAGAATAGGACCAATATTGGCTCACCCTAAACCACGAACTCTCAGACAGCTTTGTGGCTTCTTAGGAATTACAGGCTTCTGCATACTCTGGATTCCTTGTTATAGTGAAAGAGCTAGACCACTTAAAAATGCCTCCAAAGAGTGCCTGTAATGGGGACCAGAGGCAGATAAGTCATTCCAACAGCTGAAAAATGCCCTTTTACAAGCCCCTGCTTTAAGTTTCCCTACCAGATAACAATTTAATCTGTACATTACAGAGTGGACTGGAATTGCCCTAGGGGTCTTAACCCAACACTGGAGTCCAGTTTTGCATCTTGTAGCTTATCTTAGTAAAGAAATTGACACCATGGCCAAGGTATGTCCACAGTGAGAGTTGGAGCAGCTGTAGTACTCTTAAACCCAGAGACAATTAAACTAACTTTGTGAAAAGGCCTAATTACCCCAACTTGGGACGGGCCCTTTCCTTTTATCTTGTCTTCTACAGAAGTTAAAGTATGGGAATAGATTCCTGGATACATCATTCACAAGTAAAATCCTGGAACCTACAGAAGTGGACCATGAAGAGAATCAGCCACAGTCCACCTACATTTGTGAGCCTAAAGATTTGGAGTTATTATTTAGAAGCCAGCAAGAGACAATACCAGGCCACAGACATTGAAAAGGGTTCCAGCCCAATATCTAACTCTGTTGTGAACTCCTGGATCACCCTTCATCTGGGGAAACCCTAACTATCCTCTTCTATTGATACAGTTTCCCCCATTTGAGCCTGGAAAAGGGACCCCAGTTTCCTGGGCCTGGACAATTTTATGGAGAGAATACCCTCAAATTTTGCTCCAAACTAGAGGTATCAACCTGGATTTCCACTTACTGTGAACCTTGGTTGACCCTCCTCAGGGGAACCTCTAACTGCCATATCACCATCCCATATCACCATCCGTCTTCAATAGGAAGCAGTTTGGAATGGTCAGTGCCCCTTTTTCTTACTGGCTGTTAGAGCTTCTATTTGGAGAGAGAGGATTGATACAGGATTCCCTCACTCTTGATTGGATAGAGATCCCCCCATTTTGTAGGCCCAGGTGAGCTCAGAAATCAGACCCCAATTTCCAGCCACAGACAGGCTGCCTTTTCCAGGCCACACTCTTTGGGCTCTAACAAGATCATGAACAAAGCAGCCTGAGATGGTTTTCAACCTTACATTTCTCCACAGGAGGTCAGAACACTGTCTTAACTTTGGAAGACATTTATATACTTATCACTTTTATCTGAAAAGTTTCCCGGCCCATTCTTTATTGGTTTCATTTTGGCTAAAGAGAATGGAGTACACACTTAAGCAATTTTTATATCACTTTTTCCAGAATTTCTTTCTTCAGTAGGTCTTTGGTCTCTGAGATTTGAAGAATGAACCTATGGACCATAAATCAGTGGTAAGTTAGGACTTCATTAGACAAAAAGGAATATAGAATGACTAAAAAGCACCAGAGCTTCTATCAAATGGGAAGACTCAAGTGAGAATTTTCCAGTATGGATCTTTGGCTAGGAGTATATATAGTATTAGGTATTTGCTGGTTTTGCCTCAGAGAAAAAAAAAATAGAGTGTATGCTCTTTACTCGAGGTGGAACTTCCCAAAACCTTTCAAGGCTACTTTGTTCATGACCTTGCTAGAACCCAGAGGGTATGGTCTGGAAAGGTTCTTTGTGCCTAGAGATGGGGATTTGATTTCTGAGTTCACCTGGGCCTAGAGAATGGGGAGGCCCTGCCCAGCCCTGAGTGGGAGAACCTTTATCCATTACCACTCATGCAGGGTCAGGGGAAGTCTTTGGCACTGGACTTCTTCTTAAGTTCATTCTCTGTCTCCCCTAGAAGTGTTGAAAAAGATGGGGGAGGTGTACTTGGTGAGTCAAGATAAGGTGGCAGTGTCCCCTTTGAGAATTTCTGACTAGCCAGAGAGGCCATTACAGCCAGAAGAGCTATTTCCCCTTTGGCAAAATAAAACTTATGAGATAGCGCAACATGTCCTCTGATGGTTAATGCTAACCACAAAGGAATTGCATTAATGCTGAGGTTTAGAAAACTGTGAATTCTTTACTTAGAGGTTCCAATACTTGTAAAATGCATCCGAGCTTCCTAGTGGGGTGAAAAAGTTAAGGAAGAATTCTCCCTCCAAAAGAAAAGACACAGATGACACAGGTATGGGCATTTACCCTCTTTTTCTTGCTTCAGCCATGGGAGTCCACCCCAGGGGCTAGAGGAGCTCACTTGCTCCATCCATGAAGGTATCTTGTCTGTGGGCTGCTCAACCTCCACTTGCTCCAACCATGAAGGTGTCCCCCCATGCATTAAAGGAGTCTAGTAAGGTGTGTGACCAACCCTACAGTGAGTTGCTTTCCTGTATTTAGTCACACTTAACAGTTATAGTGATTTCCACCCAATAGGTTCCACTGTTCTATAAGCCACAGTTGGAAAGAGCAGGTTTGTTTGGACATAGTGGATCTTCAGCCATCACTATTTATTGCTAAGCCTCACTGGAATTGAGTCTCTGTTCAAGTTACAGAATATAAAATGTTCATCAATTTTTCCCTGGACACATTGCACTGCTGTCAGAACTGATTATTCCAGTAACATCTGGGCTTGGATTATTGATTTGAAGTAACCAGGAGATCAAGTCTGAAAGCTTAGTGAACTTTCCTTTTTCTTACCCATATACTATTCCATAGTTTCTTTCTACAAACTTTTCAATTTCACAGAACCATCTCAAAAGCATGCTTGCAATTCTTTTCTATTTTTGTCCCCAAACTTCCTTTTTAGACCATCTGTTATTTCAGGAAAAAAATCTTCCATCCAATTCCTTTCTATATAATATTATTCTCTTTCTTTATACCTTCTGTACACACATCTCTGTTACCTATTTACTGTTTCTTTTCTCACACAAATTCATCCTTCCTTTGCAAAAACACATCTCCATATTTTACAGTATTTTCCCAAAATTTCAGTTATGAAACATAGCAAAAAATAAGTCTTTTTATTTTTAGACCCTTTATCTTAGCCATTTCAATTGTTAAGGAATAATTCCAGGGGTAAGTCCCCTGGAATGTCCCTTCATGAGCAGGCCATTCATCAGACATAGGTGTAGAGAAGTCTCGATAACTGGAAGAGTACAGTAAGCACCATGTCTCCACCCTCCTTTTGTCCCAAGAAAGTCAGCAAGGCAATAGTAGCTAAACTCAGGAAAATAAGGGTTTAAAGAAGCAAGTTTGGGACACATTTTAACATCATAGAAGTGGGTTGATCATGTAGATACATTTTAGCACCATAGAAGTGGGTTTATTGTTTCCTTTAGTAAACATTTTGCACCATAATTAGTCACAACCAGCTGAAGTCTTAGAAAATGTGGCATACCTTTGATCTTTCGATTTATACCAATAGACCAATAAAAGAAATAGGGTGCCCAGGGTCATTTTCTTTTCCTTTCCTAATTTTTTGAAAGAGTTTTTGAAGGGTTTTTGGTGCAAGGAATGAAAAGATTTGACAGAGAGTCTGTACCAGGGGACTGAGGAGCTCAGGGAGGAGTCCTCTGGAGCAAACCTCAGGTCCATATTTATTACCATAAAACAGGAAGAAGTACATAAAATCTACTTATCTGACATCAGCAATGGTAGGGAGAACATGGAGAAAATCAGATAGAATGTTTCCATTTTTGCAAAGCCACAGACCTTGAGCATGAACTTTGCCTCAAGCATCAAGAAACCTTTGGAATCCGAGGAATCTTTATTGCCACATTTCACATATACATTCTCTCTTGAAGGTCAGTTTTTTGCCCTCTTGCATGGAAACAACTCACATGTCATTCTTGTGACTCTTTAGATCTCTCAAGCAGAAAGCAAGCTCATGCTCAATGTCAGGGAACAATTTTCCCTACAGTTCTTCCCACAATTTTCTGTATTTTGAAGAAGGAACTTAACTGTAATTTAGAGTTTAGTGAGATTGAATACAGAGCATTCTCCTTGTAGGTGAGGCTTCTCAACTTTTCGTCATCAAGCTGGTCTTACCTTCTCACTGTTACCTTAGTTTCTCTCTCACTGGGGTATAAGACTTTCAGGAGGGATTAAAACACTGAATGATCAGCTCTTATATGCATTTCCAGGATGAGTCATCTTTTAATCAATTTGTAAGATTTTTCCCTATAAGACCACCCATGTCTTGGGGAATCAACCCAGGCAATTCCCACACAGGCTTCTGGGCACCCTGGTATGCCTTTGTGGAAGGAGTAAAATGCTGCTTGTCTTAGGAGCTAAGAAACTCAGTCTTTCATTTGTCTATCAGTAAAATGTCTCAGTTTCCTCTCTTGCAAACACATATAAAAGCCAAGTGAGATTAACTTTGGAGAGAATGGCAATGGAGAATAGACCTTAATACACACTGAAAGAAACTGAGAAACACTAAAGAAAGTCACTACAAACTTAACTTTGTACTGACCAAACAGAGCATGTGTGCAAACCACAAGAAAGCACCTTAGAGAGCAAGTCACATCTCTTTATGAGAGCAGAGGATATATCTTATAAAAGTAAACAGCAAGAGGCTTAGGACCCAGGAGACATAGCCTGTCAGTAAAGATTCTGGGAAAGTGGCACTCGGGAGGATTTTGTCAGGTTCATCAGTGCTGTGGGGTCATAACTGCTGCTGGTGACCCCAGGATTTCTGTCTACTCCTTTCACAGTTACTGTCTGACATTTCGGTCTCAATAAGAGAAAGATAGTGTAAACACAATGGGTACAGGAACCTCTGAGGATTTCCTTGCATCCCTTTACTCTGCAGCACTTGTGGACATGGTCACAGCACTTGTTGGAGCTCCACCTTTTCTGGAGGCCACACCTCTTGCTGGAGTCGAGGAGGAACAAAGGCCTGTTCTTTAGGAGCCTATAATAATGTGAATTACAGATTAGAAACTTCACTGAACACTCTTACTGGATGACAGGTATCTGATATTTTCATCTCCATGACTATAGCAAAAAAGGGGGGATACAGTCAAACAGGGGTCCAATTGCTTCCCAGAACAGAAGATATCAAATCCCAGATGAGTGCCCAAAATATGCAGCTGTAAGCATGGAGCTGAAATCGCTCTGTGTGTCAGGTCGTAGGTCTTAGAGATTCAAAGAATGAATCCACGGACCATGCAAATAAAGCAGACAGACAGATTTTATTTATAGATAAAAGAGCAGGGAGAAAAATCAGAGCCTTTGGCAAGCCAAAGTGGAGTTCTTGAAAGGGTAGCTCATGTGGCCCTCTGCTTAGGGGTCTATATACTGCTTTTCCTATCCTACGAACAGGGAGGTTTGGGGGCAGATGGAATGTATGTCTGGAATATGTCCCAACCATTTGGAGTCAGAGGTCTGTAGGCAGAAGTTAATTTTAAAACTGTCCCTGTGTGGGAATATGGGCCAACCAGAAGTGTACTTCTCTGTTCCTAGAGGGAAAGCCTCTTATTTAGGGTGTGTTCCTTGCTCTGGGAGAAGAACATCAAATGAGATCCTGGTCAGGCTGCGTTTTTTGTACCTGTTTGTGCCTAGAGATGGGGTGTGCAGTGAGATTGATCTCTTAGCTCACACAGGCCTAGAAAATGGGGAGACCTTGTCCAGCCTTGAGCAGGGATACCTTTATCAGTTTTATTATGCCCTGTACTGTGTTATGCTGTGACAGGGTAGGCTGAGTTATATGCAAAGGTCCACAGAGACTTCACTCTCCCTCCGCCAGGCACACAGATTCTCTCTACACTCGAGTGTACTGGCGCAGCACTTCCAAGGGTTGGGTGAGTGATGGAATATGCAATAAAATTATGCATTTTCTTCCCTCTTGAGTGATAAAGAGTGAGTTTTTAAATGGTATAAGGTCAAAACCAACTACTGTATTCACTCAGCTGATTTTTTTTTGCTTTTTTATTATTTTATTTTTTATTATCTTTATCATTAAATCATACCTGTGTGCAATAGTGCAATCAAGGGGTACAATGTGCTGGTTTCATATACAATCTTAACTATTTTCATCAAACTGATTAACATAGCCTTCCTGGCAATTTCTCCGTTATTATATGAAGACATTTGTATTCTGCATTTAGCAA
>CAUYRH010070327.1:0-14764 GCA_963574655.1 Perodicticus potto
ATGACAGCTGTAACCAAAAAATGGCCGGGCGTTGTGGCAGGTGCCTGTAGTCCCAGTTACTGGGGAGACAGAGGCAAGAGACTCGCTTGAGCCCAGGAATTGGAGGTTGCTGTGAGCTGTGATGCCATGGCACTCTATCCAAGGTGACAGCTTGAGGCTCTGTCTCAAAAAAAAAAAAAAAAGAATTTAAGGAAACTAATGTCACTGATTTATTTTATTTTATTTTATTTTTTATTTTTATTTATTTATTTTCTTTTCTGAGACAGAGCCTCAAGCTGTTGCCCTGGGTAGAGTGTAGTGGCATCACAGCTCACAGCAACCTCAACTCATGGGCTCAAGCAATTTTACTGCCTCCGCCTCCCAAGTAGCTGGGACCATAGGCATCTGCCATAACGCCCAGCTATTTTTTGGTTGCAGCCATCATTGTTTGGCGGGCCTGGGCTAGATTCAAATCCACCAGCTCAGGTGTATGTGGCTGGTGCCTTAAACGCTTGAGCCACAGGCTCTGAGCCTATTTTATTTTATTTTACTTTATTTTTGAGACAGAGTCTCACTCTGCCCTCGGTAGAGTGCTGTAGTGTCACAGCTCACAGCAACCTCCAACTCCTGGGTTTAGGCGATTCTCTTGCCTCAGCCTCCCAAGTAGTTGGGACTAAAGGCGCCCACCACAACGCCTGGCTATTTTTGTTGCAGTTGCCACTGCTGTTTTAGCTGGCTGGGGCCGGGTTCGAACTGGCCACTCGCAGTATATGGGGCCAATGCCTTACCCACTAGCCACAGACACTGCCCCTTTGATTTATTTTGAGTTATTATACAATGTAAATGAATTCATTTTTATGAAATATAAACAGTACGGAAAGACTAAAGTGTTTTAAACACCCCACTGAAATCACCTACCTTGATATAAACACTTATGAGTTTGATTTATCACTGTTAGATTTTGTCCATGTATTTACATACACTTATGTGGACCTATAGAAAAGTACAGTTACGGTGTATTTTTTAATAACATAAGTTGCATCACACTTTCTGTATTTTTCTCTAACCTACACTTTCCCCATTTATCAATATTTCTTGGAGAGTATTTCGTGTTAGCAATATAGATCTGTTTTGATCTTTTAAATCGTAAAGCCAGCGTGCCATCATTTATTCCATTCTCCTGCTGATATAAATCTAAGTCCTGTTACAAACAATGTTGCAATGGACAAATTTCTGCTTTTATGGAATTTACATCCTAATTAGGAAAGAGGCAATAAACTAGATGAAAAGAAAATACATGGGATATCAGAAAATTGTAAGCTTTTGGAAAAAGAGTTAAAGAAGGAGGATGTGAAATGTCTTATTTTGGGGAGTGAGGAGGTGTGGTTACATTTTAGGTAAGAAAAAGTTTCTTTGAGAGAGAGGTGATTTCTGGTAAGACTTCAAGGAAGTGGGGGGAGTAGCATACAGGAAGACTATGTCTTTCCTACTCAGAAAATATCAGCTTCACTGTCAGATAAATAAGGGCCAGTTTATTTTTAATGCTACTCTGTTGTAATAAACATGGCCTTAACCTTTGTCAAATTTCATTTTTATCACTGTTAAGTTTTCCATTTTCTGCCTAGTTAACTATCATTTGTTAGCACACTTTGTTTATTTGCTAGATAAATCTCTCCAATTTTGCTAAGTATAATAAGCTTTGGATTCCTGAGTGAGACTCTACCTCACCCTTTTATTTCATACTTTTTCTACCTATTTGAGGTGGCCAGACCAATTGAATTATATCCTTGCAAAATAAACAGGGTCTGACAATCAAGTTTGCAAACTTGCCACCATGTGTTTATGTTGACAGCACTGTACAAACAACTCGGTAAGGGTCATAATTTTGGTATAAGAAAATATCAAAATTTGAATTAGAGCAACAAACATTAACTTTCTTGTTAAACTCAGCAATACTAAAAGTGAAATCAGGGACATGTTAGTTCAAGTTTATAGGGAAAATGCCATGAAGAAAACAGCAATGTACAATGGATTAAATGTTTTTCTAAGGAGAAAGAAAACATCACTGATGAAGAGAGGTTGAGGTGGCCAGTAACAAAGAGAACTGATGAAAACATTGCAAAAATTTATCAAATTGTGTACCAAAATCATTGGCTGACTGTGAGAAGCATTGTGGACCTAGTGAACATCAATAGAGAAACAATTAGGAAAACCTTAACTGAAAATCTTGCCCAACAAGTCATGCATCTTGCACCAACACAATGTACCAGCTTACACAACACTGTCTATGAGGGAATTTTTAGCCAGTAAGCAAATAACTGTATTGAAACCACCTTCCCACTCACCTGATTTGGGCCCCCGTGACTTTTTTCTTTGCCCAAAAATAAAGGAAATATTGAAAGCAAGATGTTTTGATGAGATTCAGGACATTGAGGGTACTATAATGACAGCTCTGATGGCAAATGCAGAAAAAGAGTTCCAAAATTGCTTTGAAGGATAGACTAGGCACCGGCATTGGTATGTAGCTTCCCAAGAGGAGAACTACAAAGGTGACCATAGTGATAGTCACGGATGAGGTATGTAGCACTTTTTCAAGGATGAGTTTGCAAACTCAATTGTCAGTCCTTGTATATTTTATTTATTCCTCTAGGAAGCTGGGTCTTGACATTTTGGGTCATAGACTCCATTGAAATCTAATGAAAACTATGGATCATGTCCCTGAAAAATATACATATTTTCTCTCATTGCTAAATTTTCATCTGACATCAGTGGGTTCAAAGATATTCAGAAGTCCGAACAGATGAGGGTTCAGGGATTCTGTGTTAAAAATCAAACCAAACGAAATATAAAACCTTTCTAAAACTCTAAAAGCTATCCCCAGGATAAAAGGAATCAGTAGAGAATCACGTATCTTGAAGCCTCTGAGGAATGGCCTTATTTTTACTTATGCTTCAGCGTAAAGCTAGCACTCATAGTGAGAAGTGTGATTTTTTTGTTTAAAATTTTTTAACTCCTGATATCAAGAGATCCTTTGGCCTTGGCCTCTCAGAGTACTAGGATTATAGGCTTGAGCACTATGTCTGGCTTAAGAGTGAGATTAAAGAAAAAAATTGAAAAAAATTTAAAAAAAATGTAAATTCCTTCTATTGCTAGTCACTGTGTTTACTATGAGAATATTTAACTCACATTTTGTTGTTAAGGTTCATGGGAGAAATGTCTTTGCCTAATCTCAGATTCAGGAAAAATCATTATGCTTTTCTGGAACAATGGATTTGTTTTATTGTATAGTGTCCACTGTGAATCTTCTACTCTTGTCAGCTACTAGAAAGCTTAGATCCGATTTGAGGACTCCCTTTAGCACGTGAGTGGGTGACAATAGAAGCTCTTTACCAAACACTGTTTGACAGACATCATGATAATTAGTTTATGAGAATTTTCTCATCTGGTCCTCATATCAGGGCTATGACATAAGTTCTCCCTTTTATAGAAGAGAAAACTGAGGCTTAGACCACAGGCTAAGTGAACTTGTCCAAAATCACAGAAGAATAACAGAGTTGGAACACAAACCCAACTTTATCCTGACCTCATAAGGTATTTAGTCATGCTGTAACGCTTTCTCCCACAACCCACATGCACATTTTGATTGCTAACCTTCCCCTTGCTCTGTCTTGTTATCCTGCCTTTATTCTCACTTGGTCTAATTTTCCTTATTTATTTGATATTTGTTTTAGCTTAATGTATTTTATATTTTGTATAAGTTGCCCTTAATTATTTCTGGAAAAGGCAGAGCTTAAATAAATAAATGCATATATTCCCAGGTATTTATTTAGTTTTGTGCCATGTAAACTTAGATAAAAGTTTCCCATGACTTTTTTTCTCTTTTTCTCTCATTTGTTTTCCCCTGTCCAAGAGTATAATTCATATTACACTTAGATGCTTTCAAAATTTGATCTAATTAAGGCTCTGAATATTTTATTTCACTAAAAATTATTCCAGGGTTCAGATTTTTCTTTCTTTTCCCAAACACATAATTCTTGCCATTACCTCTTCCCCTTTGAGATATTATGCCTATAGTCTCCTTCTTTTACATCTTCTTTGAACTTGCATCCCTCACTGCCCTCCATCATGCTGTAGGAATTTAGAAGAACCTTTTCTGGGATGCTGAGCCTGTCTTTACAGAAAATTGGTCCTGTGGCAGAGCCGATAAATTGGCATTTAAGATGAGGGCTGCTCGGCAGTTCCTGGAGGTTAACTGATCATTGGGCATATTTGTCGAAACTTCTTAATTTCTCTGTGCCTCAGCTTCGGCGTTTAGGGAATGATGATTATGACATTCATCCTCTTTTTCTCAGAGGGAAGTAGTAGTTAAAGATCAATGGGACTTTGTGAATGGGGAGGAAGAGGTGATGGACCCCAAGTGGCTGGTAATCGGTACAGGCCCTGGAAGATCAGAGAGCTGGGCTGTCTCCTCGATGCTCCTCTTCCTTCTGTTACTGCACCAACCTGGGTAAAGGCCATGGGTCATGGGGTCTCAAGAAACAGTGTTGGAGGTAGGGAAAGGGCAAGAAACTGATGCATGTGTATTTTCAAAGAGAAAGGACTTTGTGGGGAATGAAGAGTGTACAAACTTGATACCCGCTCTAGGCCATGATCAGAATGGTAAGGCACCCTTCTGGACTTTTTCTTCATTCTTCCAAGGCTGCAAAATAGCTTTTCTGCCTTTATTATCCTTCTCTCTTCTACACTTGGCACACTCCCCTGCACGCTGTTCGATGCTTTATTTTTCAGCATGGAGCCTCAACCTCCACGCCATCTCACTCAGCAGACGTGTCCTGCTGCTTCCACTTGTTCTGTGTTCTTTGCGTGATAAACCTACTCCAAGGATTGCTGTTAATTTTTATATTTGTTACTGTCACTCAAAACATCACTGTTTCCTTTTTTAATCATTTGTGACTTCTCTGGGCATTTTCCTCACACTTTGGTGGGCTTTATCAGCCTCTACTGCCAGTTACGACAGAAATCCTTTTCTTCCTTGTTTTGGATGGAAAAGCACCAACCCAGCAAAACTTCAGCACTTTAGGAAATGTAGAATGTAGGCTCGGTGCCCGTAGTACAGTGGTTATGGCACCAACCATATACACGGAGGGTGGCGGGTTCAAACCTGGCAAGGGCCACCTAGACAACAATGGCAACTGCAACAGAAAATAGCCGGGCATTGTGGGGGGCACCTGTAGTCCCAGTTACTTGGGAGGCTGAGACAAGAGACTTGCTTAAGCCCAATTTTGAGTTTGAGGTTGCTCTGAGGTGTGACGCCACGGCACTCTACCGAGAGTGACATAGTGAGACTCTGTCTCAAAAAAAAAAAAAAAAAGCCTGTGGCTCAAGGGGTAGGGTGCCGGCCCCATATTGGAGGTGGCAGGTTCAAACCTGGCCCCAGCCAAAAACCACAAAAAAAAAAAAAAAAAAAGGAAATATAGAATGTAGCTTTGTAAATGCAAAATGTCACTGGTGAAGAAGTTAATTCCTCAGTGAAAGCCATGAGCATCTCTCTTTTCTCATCCAATCCATGAAGCTCTGGAAGTTAATGACACAGCTTGCCTTCCCTTGCCTCATTCTGATCCAGTCTACCTGGCGCTTTTATTTCTGGTCTCTCATTAAGCAGCAGTGCAGTCCTATCTTGATGGTGACTCCTTCAGCCAGGTAGCATGACCTGAGTTTGATCTACTTTGCCCTTGTTTCCTTTTGATGCCTGCAGCCACCATTTATGGAGCTATTTGGATTTCCCCCTCACTGCAGTCACACTTTCCTCCCTACCCCACTCAAGCCGATTTGCCAGTTTCTCTTCTCCACACGCTGGGGGAGCTGTTCCAGCTTCCTTTCCACACGGAGTGTCTGTGCCTGGCCCCTAATCCCTCCTCCAACTGCCTAGAACTACACTAATTACTGCATTTTCTTTCTCCTTAAATTCTTTACAGAAGAAATTTTCTGGACTTAATAAATGAACAGATCAACTGAAAAAAAGAGGCTAGCCGGAGAGACAGGGCAAGTACCAAGGTCATGAGCATGACTGCATTAGCAGAACTTCTATGGTGAAAAAATGAGTAAACAAAAGATAGGTTCTCTTTTCCTATACCACAAAGAGCTACTGGATTTTCGGTTTCCCTAGATTCTTCTGTCTCGGTTTTCTCCGATGTGAGTCAAGAAAGTGAGTACTTTTTGGAATTTGGTGTATGCAGTTTTCCCAGCGGTTGGGGTTCATCTCTTCTGTAGCCAGTGGCTGGGAGAGGAGGAGGGTCCGGAGTCCAGCTCATCAGGGAGAGAACAGCCGCTGGAAGATAGGGCATCTGTGAACAGGAATCCATACTGACTACAGCTGGGAGGGAAAGCAGCCAGGCAGGGGCACTGGGGGCTTAGTGTGGAGTTTGACGTTCAGGAACTTGGAGGGAAATCGTGCACTGAGCGTGGTTGTTGTCTTCCTGAGCAGTCAAGAGCTGAAGTTGAGGCTGGCTTATTTTTGTCTTTAAGCCCCCACAATATCACTGGATAACTCTGTGGGTGGACGATCTCCTCTTCATGGTGTTAGGTGGGTGGGAGAAGGTGGGGGATTCACCCTTGATTTTCTCATGGTGACTTCAGTTCTGTTTACACAGCTCCAAAGCTGCTCATTGTGCCTTCCTCTCTGTCTCTGATCACCATCTCCTCATTTCTATGGTTATTTTCTAAAGTCTGAAGCGGAGACAGAGGGATGCATGGTCAAGACAGGTGGGGCTGAGAGTAAAGGACTAAGCCTACCTCTGAAATAGCTTGGACTTGCAGGCTTGTCTTTGTCTTTCTTTCTGCCCATTTGGGCACAGATCTCTTGAGTCCTGGATACTTGCAGCATGGTCTAAAATAATCTGGTGGACACATCCCCTTGGCCCACAGACCTCTTACTCCCCGGAGAGGTGCAGGGCTAAGAAGGGCCAGACAGAGTCTTCGAATGTGATGCATCTCCAACTGTATACAGTGAAGATCCATTTCTTTAACATTTATCATGGATATTAGAAATAATATATAATACTGTGGACCAATTTTTTTTTTACGGTTTAAAATCATATGTTTGAATGTTGCAGCAATGTCAGGTTGTTAGAAAAGTATATGATTTTACTGATGCTTTAATTTCTGTATTTCCCTTGTGACAGGCAGATATCTACCAATTCCTGGACTGGTGCTGGTATGGGAATCGAACTTTGAAGAACTCTATACCTTTTATCTGAGTTAAGGGTGGCTACTGAGACCTGGTATTCTAATAATAAATTCTCTTTTTCTTTTTACCCTATACAGTTTCTGTCATTTTCAACCAAAAGAATAAAATACTTTATGTAGAGGTAGTCACTTATTAGCTCCATTTCATTTAATTTCCTTTCATTTCATTTCATTTATTTTTTGAAGACAGGGTCTCACTCTACCCCCTAGGCTGGAGTCCAGTGGCATGATTATAGCTCATTGCAGCCCTAGATTCCTGGGCTCAAGTTGCCCTCCTCCATCACCCTCTCCGGTGTCTGGGACTAGAGGGTCACATCACCATGCCTAGCTATTTTTTCCAACAAAGTTTTATAGACATGGGGTCTTGCTGTGTTTCCCAGGCCAGTCTCACACACCTGGCCTCAAGTGATCCTCCCTCTCAAACTCTGAAATTGCTGAAGGTACAGGCATAAGACATTGTGCCTGGCATTCTTCTCTATTTTAAAAGAGCCAATTTAAAGGAGGAAAATTCTATTTAAAAGAACAAATTTCCTCATACAGGAAATTTATTTCTCCTTTCATACATGATGCATTCCTAAAAACGTGAATTCTCATCAAACTATAGTTTGGTATGCTACAATGGGTATTTTTGTCCCAGAGAGTTAAACTATATTATAATATCCTTGATTTCATCGCACCTTTTAGGCACCCTTAGTCTTCAACAAGGTGTTTCTAGATGTGATGTGTATTCTTTGTGTTCTCTCAAAAAAAAAAATTGCACATTTTGTCAACAGGCTGAAATTCTTCACCATCTCGTTAAAGGTAAAGCTTTTCTGTTTTTTGAGATTCTAAAAGCTATCTTGGTATTAACCTTTGTATTAATTTGTGATAGTTATACTACCTAAAAGTAGTGCCATGGTGCTCATTTTTCTGAATCATTCTTCAAAATGCTTCATCGAACAACTTGTGAGCATCCATATTTGGGCATAAATATGTATAAATATATAAATCTACCTGTCTATCTATCGACTAGATTAGCAATGTGATATACAACATTTAAAAGCATAGGCTATTCAGAAGCTGAATACGTGAAATTTCACAATAGTAGCTAATTAGAAAAGAAGTAAAAAACAATTGCGCAAGTAAAGTGAAATAATGTGAAAATTGTACCATAACATAACTAAGAATATAATAAAGCATACCTATAAAAGTAGTCAAAGCTTTTAATTCAAATATTTGTCTATTATTTTCTTAAAATGGTCATCCTAAAAGCACATTTCCCTTTTTTTCTTCTCCTTCCATTTCATGATCATTTACTGGGTGTCTATTTCTGGCTTTGCACAGTGTTACGTGCGGCTATGACAAAGTATAGCAAATGGTCCTTGCCATTTGCAGTCACTGGGGAGACCACATACCTGCAGCTCTGCAGAGGGAAGCAGCTCCACATGAGTTAAAGAACCAGCTGGGATATTTGTAGCAGAGCTGTCTGAAGGTGGTGTCTATAATGAGGGGACAGAGAGAAGTACTTCCATTAGGGGCTATAAGTTCTCACTAGGGAAAGTTTCTCTGAGGGACTTGAGTAGCCAAGGAAATCTTTTTTGAGAAGCAAATCTTGAGCTGAGCCTGTAAGGGGCACTAAAACTTGCATTAGCAGAAGCGGCTGGGCAGGCAATTTAAGAGGCTGATGCTGGCCAAACAGGCTGATGTACCAGGGATCCAGCACAGGAAAGTTTGATGAGAACAGGGAAAGACTGAACAGAAGAGATGATTTATGTGGCTGAAGTTCAAGACTGAGTTCCTGCTGTGGACTTGTTAGTGACCAGCCCAATGAGTTTGTCCCAATAGGATTCTGAGACGATGACTCTTTGTTGGGGTTGTCTGATACTAAATCTCAGTGTCCTGCCCATATCCCTTTGCTATTTACCTCTATACATGGAAAGCTGTTTACACCTGCAACTTTCTGCCTATGGGCTCCCTAGCCCCCCCTCCCAGCCCCTGCTTGACCATGGGAGCATGCTTGGCTGGTGAAAAGGACAGGCTGGAAGCTTCAGAGAGTTAAGCCCCTCAATCAATGTCAGATGGGGGCTTGGCAGAAACTTATTCCAGCTTCTTTATCTATCAGTTGGGATAACACCATGCCTTGTTCTCCTTGTCCTGTAGTTACCCAGCAGGAATCGGCTCCAGTTTTCCTACAGTAGACAGTGCAACTGTAATGTACCCATTACTGCCTGCCTCCTTTTCCCTGTCTCACTTTCCTACTCTCTCGTGTTTCTCGGTGTCGCTTTCCAGATAAAAGTACTTGCACTTGAATCTGTGCCTCAGAGCCTGCTTCTGCAGAATAGGAATCAAGATATTATTTCTGCATGTCAGTTCCATTCATTGAGACCTGACTGATCCTCTTCTATGTAAGACACCTCACTCTTGCAAGGGATTTCAGTGGGTACAAAGGTGGCATATCTTTGGGGTCAAATGGGAAATTAATCTATTAGTATTTGATGCTAGATGTTATTTTAAATAAAGCCCAATGGAAGTTCATTTCTCACTCATATACCACTGCAGTGAGGCTTCCCTCCAGGTAGTCAATCAGGGACTCAATATGGCAGAGTCTCTGACATTTCATTCTCATTGCCACAGGCTTCCAGAGTTTTCCTCAAGGACATCTCCACCTCAGTTGGTGGGAAGGAGGAAAAAGCAGGTGGGACAGTACAGTGTTGAGGGGAGGGCTTTTTGGTTGTTTGTTTTCTTTTATTTTGCTCAGACCCAGAAGTTGTATAGTATCACTTCCACTCACAGTGTATTTCATTTAAATTCAATCATGTGGTCAAATCCAAAGGGAAGGGAGGCTGGAAAATGTAGTCTAGCTGTGTGTAGGAAGAAGGGAAAATGAGTTTGATGCCAAAGGCTGTGTACCACGGCCTTTGCCAAAAATGACATTTTACTTGAACTAATGGACAAAACAAATGTGAAACCAAAAATACATACATGTTTGATATATATGTTAAAATATATCTTTCATTTAAAAAATATATATTCCATAAGGGAAGAGAATGGTGTCTGCCTGGCCCTATCATTACATGGTCAGCTGCCTGCTCAAGTCTTGACACAGGCAAGGCAATAAACACTTGTTGAGTGAATACCACATCTCACCAGTTCTTCCCTGAAGATTTAATCTGGGTCCCTACCCATCTCTTATTTGCATGGTTTCCTTTGGTGCTTACCTTGGGGCCTCAATTCATGTGGCAATGAATTGGAAGCTAGTCCTATTTAGGGAATGTTCAGACCATATTGTCCAAAAACAGAAAGCCTTTTTTCATTTTCCAAACTTCGGAGGTTCAAGTATTTTTCTCATTTAGACTGAGATGTCATTAAGAAACGGTATAAAAGGGGCAGTGCCTGTGGCTCAGTGGGTGGGGCACTGGCCCCATATACCGAGGGTGGTGGGTTCAAATCTGACCCTGGCCAAATTGCAACAAAAAAATAACTGGATGTTGTGGCAGGTGCCTGTGGTCCTAGCTACTTGGGAGGCTGAGGCAAGAAAATTGCCTAAGCCCAGGAGTTGGAGGTTGCTGTGAGCTGTGACGCCAGGGCACTCTACCGAGGGCGATAAAGAGAGACTCTGTCTCTACCAAAAATTAAAGGTATACAACAAGGAATGAAGTTGTTTATATCCTACCAAATACTATGCATACCTTCACTTGAATTTCTCATAAGCTCACTGAACATTTTTTACACATTAAATATAACTCACTTTCAAAGCTCTTCCAATATAATATAAGTTGACTGCTGAGATTTCTGAGGAATCTGCTCCTAATTCTGATTAACATTTAAAAATATTTTATTGAAGTAAAAATATATATATATCAAAAGTCTATAACTCAATGGATTTTTCACACACTGACCACACCTTTACAGCTAATGCCCAGATCAAGAAGCAGAAATTACTGTCCCCCTCCCCAAAGCTACCCTTGGGCTTCCAATCTCTACTTTCTCCTGAGGGCTAAAGTGTGATTCTGACTTCTGTCAGCATAGCCTGGATTTGCCAGCTATTTCCTCAAATAAATTAAATAGTACAGCGTGCAGTCTTCCCTGTTGGGCTTCCTTCACTCAACAATGTATCCGTGAGACTCACTCACCTCGTTGCATGTAGTCAGTCCTCAGCTCCACAGAATTCCATTATTCAAATAGGCCACAATTTATTATCTACTCTACTGTTGATGAGTCACTGGAAAGTTTCTATATTTCCTTGTAGCAACCAGCTAGTGCTGATTAATTTTTTTTTTTTTTTTTTTTTGAGACTGAGTCTCACTGTGTCACCCTTGGAAGAGTGCCATGGTGCCACAACTCACAGCGACCTCAAACTCTTCGGCTTAAGTGATTCTCTTGCTTCAGCCTCCCAAGTAGCTGGGACTTTAGGCTCCCACCTCAATACCTGGCTTTTTTTTTTTTTTTCTGTTGGTTTCAGGCTTGGTTTAATTAACATTGGTTGTGGCTATTTTTTTGTTGTTGTAGTTTTTACTGCTGTTTTGGCAGGCCTGGGCCTGGTTCGAACCCACCATCCCTGGTGTGTGTGGCTAGCACCCTAGCCGCTGAAGCCCTAGCCGCTGAACTACGGGTGCCGAGGCGATGATTAATTTTTTTAAAAGTAGTGCTTTGTTATGAAGTTTATATCCATTCAACCAGCAACCAGATTCTGTTAATAGAGTTCTGTTATTATAAGTTATTCCTTTCTCAATGCTTGGAGTTTTTTCTAGTAGTGAAATAAATGATGAGCATAGTAGGGAGATCAGAGAGAGAACTGAAGAAATTGTTATCTATTGCTGCATGATAAGAACCCCAAAACTTAACAGCTTAAAAAATAATAATGCTATTATTTCTCCTAATTCTGGAGGCTGACTGTGGTCAGAGGCGCAGTTTTGTTCCAGGTAGTGCAGATGGGGTCCC
This sequence comes from Perodicticus potto, assembly GCA_963574655.1. Classification (NCBI taxonomy): domain Eukaryota; kingdom Metazoa; phylum Chordata; class Mammalia; order Primates; family Lorisidae; genus Perodicticus; species Perodicticus potto. Next base: position 12,145 of record CAUYRH010070327.1, read on the forward strand.
TCCTGTGGCTAAAACTAGACTGGGAACATTCAAGATGACTCCCCCCAGGGCTGGAGCATTGTCTGACCTGCTGGCTTGGGAGGGGGAGGTGGGACTGCATCTCTTTATCCGTGTGATGTCCCATCAGCTATGAATCTAGCATGAGCTTCTTATATGGTGACCGTGTTCTAGGAGGGGGATGAATGGAAGCTGTGTGGCCTGTTGAGGCCCAGGCCCTAGAACTCACAGAATATCACTTGTATTCTGCTAGTCAAAGCAAATCACAGGGCTGAACTGAGATTAAGATGAAGTGAATTAGACTCCTCCACTTGGTGGGAGAAGCAGTGTATCAACAGAGCAGTGATTTTCAACCGGTGTGCCGTGACAGGATCTTAGATGTGCTGTGGAAATTTTTAAAGATCATTAATTAAATTATTCTTGGAATAACTTCAGAGCACACTAAGTATATATTTTTTTCACTCCTTTTTTTTGGGCGAGGGGCACATGATTTAAGTGTTCCATGGTAGATTGACCATAGGTTCAAGTGTGCCATGAGGCAAAAAGGTTGAAAAACACCGCTATAGGGGGCTGAAAAAAATTGTAGCAACTTTTGCAGATGATCTATCAAAGTAATTTATCTTGTGCCCTAGTCAAAACTTGGAGGGGGGAAGAGGATTGCAAAGGCATTAGGGTTATATTGAGAAATGATGAGAAATTAGAGATGGAGCAAGGGTAAAGCTGATGACGTAGAGGAGGAAGGGCTGCCACACCGAGTCGGAAGGGGCAGTGAGGCCTTAGTTGCTTTGGGTTTACTCATCCATCTAGCAAATTTTTAATATGGGAGACCGTAGAAGTACAATAAGTTGGTAGACAATTTCTGGAAGCAGCATTATCCTGAGAGCCTGCCTGTTCAGAGGGCAGCAAATCCTGGGAAATCAGATCACTCAGTGAGAGGACAGAGAAACTGAGGAGATCCTGCATAAAGAGATGCAGTCCCACCTCTCCCCCAAGCCAGCAGGTCAGACAATGCTCCTGACACGCAGGAGTCAGGGAGTAAGGCGGTTACCGAAACCACAGAAGGGAAGGGACCCAAAATTGAGGACCCAATTTTTTCATATGGGTCCAATTTAAGGAGTTAAATTAGAGTAAATCTGCACACAGTATTGTTGGGAAAGTAGAACCCCCAGCCCCCACCCCAGTCTGTGAAGATGCCTCAGTCAGTGTGTTGGGTGTATGTGATGGTTCTGAAGAATTGCAAGCCATTTGGCTATTGGCTAAGCCACTGGGGAAGGATTTGAGATTAGGAGAACCTGGGTCACAATAGATTTTTGCACTGGGCTGAGGGTAAAAGACGTATTTTGGGATTAATAGTCCCTGAAGTTTCTGGCAAATTCAGGTATCATCCTTGGTGGTGCTAGTGGCCCAAAGGGGGTGTCAGGGTTCAGGGTCCGTGATGCTGTAGCAGCCTTTCTGCTGCTGCACTGTCATTTCATCTTTATAACTTCTGAAGTTGAATGATAATTTAACTCCAGCACCTGATTTTCTTCACCCGAGGGTTCTCTCTTGTCAGTTAGAACCAGCTCTGCCACAAGAACAGACAGGATATTAATGTTCCTCCCTCTGCATTCCTTTACCAGTGACTGCCAGGATTTTGTGTGTAAATATCCCAATAGGAAACAACACGGCTATGAGTGCACTTTCCAAATACAAACCAAGCAATGCAGATCCCACACCCCAACCATCTCCTTTATTAGGGTCTCACACTCCAGGCCATAATCCACCTGCTCCGATTGTTCCAGGACCAGATGGTAGTACCTATATTTTAGAGCCCACTGAAATTATTCTAAAAGCAAATCCTGCTTCCCTGCCTCATCCATTCCTTCCCGTACAAACCTAAAGTTCCCCTCTTCTTCCACCCCTGACCAGCCCCAGTGTCTTCCCCTGCAACTCGGCCTCCTCCTCATGGTACGGCATGGCCCCTTCTCTTGGGAACTGTGAGAAACACATTATCTTTTTAATGAAAATTCTCTTGACCTGTTGGTTATATACTTCGTATTTTCTATTACTTCACTATAATTTAAAACAGAATCAGAAGTGAAGGCAGTCAGTAAAGGGTACATTATCAAGCCAACTACCAATTGTGGGCTACTGATGATTAGTCTCATTTACAGCTGGTGTAGAACAAACACCTAAAAGTTACCCCCTTGAGGGGTAAGGGAATTGGGATATTCACACATAAAATCCTGGCAGTCACTAGTGAAAGACCTCTCCAGGGTCAGCCAGGCCCAAGATATCAGAGCAACAGAACACAGAAATAAAAGGCAGAGTTAATACAGACGTTTGCATTTCTTCTCCCATATCGATGTTCTTATCTCCTCCCACATAAACCGTGTACATTCAAATCCTCCTCTCAGGCTCTGCTCCTGGGGAAATCCAAACTAATTTAGAGAACTATGGTGACTCTTATAATAATCTGGATGTTAGTTGGCTGAATGAAAATAGTGGCAGTGATAATGAAAAGAAAGGAATTCTCTGGAATGTGCATTATATTTTCTGTCTTGGAATCATGTTAGTTAAACAGAAATATATATGTGTATATATATATGATGTATACATATATAATACACACACACACATATAT